>VZTO01000120.1:32897-48140 GCA_013400615.1 Syrrhaptes paradoxus
CACAACTCTCTGGCTTCTTTTCTCCAGCCAGTTCACAATCCATCTTAACGTGACACAGCTGAGTCCTTGTATTTCTGGATATTATGTCTACTAGAGTTCTGGAAGATACTGCTCACTGAGTAGGCAACTGTATATTTAATCATCATCAGCATGCTAGATTTTATTTCTCATATCTCTCTGATAGAAATATCTGATTTTTAGTTTTCCACCAGAATGGCAGTAGGTAGGGTGGCAATTATGCAGTTTCATCCCACTCCAGAAATATTCTTTAGCAACTGTAGCTGTTCATTACCACAGCCACATTACGGGGGAGAAAAATATTTTTACTTCCAAGTTCAGAAAATAATAATTTTGCTGGACTTTCTTGCTTTGAATTATTTATGGAACTGAACTAACAGAAGTTTTAGATTTGACTCAAAGAGAGAGGCTTCTTCTGTTAGGAAAGGATGATAGAACTCATCTTCCTCAAGGCATCTTCACACTCGCTTACAGGAAAGCATTCTTGAGGGTATCAAAATATTATGAGGCTTTCAGCCGCAAAGTTCTGTTTCACTGTCTTGGCTACTGTTGCCAGCTATGAGGGAAAGAAAGTGTCATCACATTTTTCCCTTTTCTAAGCACTTATATGATGTGTCTTGGCGCAAGTGTGTGTTTAAAAAAATAACTTAATATATTCCCAGCCTCTATAAATGGTTACAATACATAAAATTTTTCCTCACTTAAGCTTGAAAATTCAAATTTAATGTGTAAGTGTTCTTGAATGTGTTTCAGTGCTGCTGGAGGAGAAATATTTGACTTGTGTGTCCCAGATCTGGATGACAGAATTGGTGAAAGGGATATTATAAGACTTATAAGACAAATACTTGAAGGACTTTGCTGCTTGCATGAAAACAATATCGTTCATCTTGATTTAAAGGTGAGGTGGCAGCAGACTTTATTGTAGTACTTTGTCTTCAATTTAATATTATGATAATCAAAGTAATATGTTATATCTATAACAAAGATGAGGAGAAAAAGTGTAATTGAGATTAAATAATTTTTGAAAGTAAAATTTATCAGTAAGGATTACATAATGAAATGTCATTTAGTACACTGGGGCTTTTTGCAGCTTATATTTTATTAATTAAGTCTTTTCTGTTCTAGCCTCAAAATATTTTGCTGAGCAGCGTCAATCCTCTTGGTGATGTAAAAATTGTAGATTTTGGTATGTCTCGAAAGCTTGAGAATTCTAGTGAACTGCGGCAGATCATGGGAACAACAGAGTATCTAGGTATGGAAGAGCTCTTTTTCAATTTCTGATGTATGGTTTTGAGAAAACAAACAGTTCGTGTAATGTGTTTATCAATTTACCAGTCATTACTGGAGAAAGAACAACAGGACAAGGCAACATGTTGTGAGCTGTTTTCTTTTAAGAGTAGTCAAATATTTCCACCAAAAAAATCCCAAATTATACCCGTAAGTGCACCTCTAATTTCATGCTAAAATATTTGCTGTGATGCAGACTATTAAATCAACAAGAAATTTTGGATGTCAAATTGTTTCACTTAGAGTTGAAATACACTAGCATGCACAAGGAAATGCTCTTTGAATTAGGAATGCCACTTAGTATGATGATTTAATGAGATTACACTATTCCTCAGAAATTGACAGACTGCCATTAACACTTGGCTGTGTCTGAGGGGCAGGTTTCCTTAATGATCTGCCTCCACTTAAAATTAAGAGCACTTCATTCTGTAGTGAATAACTTGCTATCTAGCCTACACTAGCAGCCATTGACCCTAAAATTGGCTTGGTCATCTGGCTTTGCAGTGTTAACATGCTGAAAGCTTTATGTATTCCCCTTAAACAGCTATATACTTGCAAACCTCTTAGAAGAATCTTTTATGTGCATGCATCTGATTAAAAAATATCTTGGAACTTGGATAGAATAGACTTTAGGCCATATAGTGCCATTTCAGTGTGAATCAGCTGAGCATTGGTGTGTCTAATCCAGTGGAAATAACTTTTTTTTCCACCCTTGTGGCTTGAAAATAATGAATTTGTTTATTGAAACTGCTTGTTTGGTCTCATAATAATGGTTGGCAAAAAAACTACCGAAAATGTAGTGTATGATTCAAGGCCACTTGAATAATGTATATGTTAGAGTTTTTCTTCTCCCCATCTCTTTCTCTAGCTCCAGAAATCTTAAACTACGATCCTATTACCACAGCTACAGATATGTGGTAGGTTGCATATGTTAATTCATTTTATTAAGATACACGTGACCACTTAACAATCTAGGGGCCAAATCCAGACTCTGATGCACTTTTATCTGGCTTCAGCTGGTGGGCTGACAAAAAAATTGAGAGCTGGGAGGGGAAGGAGCCCTCAAGATAGTAACCTGATTGCGTTTGTGGGAAGACATAAAACCGAACTATTGGCGATATAGTCAAAATGACAAACACAGCAGCTGCATGTTTCCACATGAATGAGCACTAAGGTTTGATATATCAGATCACAAAACCATTTTTATTATGCATCAAGAAACTATTTCAAACTTATAATAAAACATATGATGTGTGGTACTTGCATTTGTGTTCTTAGGGAAAAACATCTCAGCAAGAGGATAGTATAACACATGTCAGTTGTACAGAAAGGTTGATAAATTTCAGTCTTTGATACTTCTTGCAGAATTGTAGTGAAAGATAGGTGTTTATTTAGATGCAAGTTAGAAAGTTCTATCATCCAGAATTGCCATGTGTCCAAGAATGGGCTGTGTAAAAGTGATATAGTTCCTTTTCCTACTAATCTCAATGGGAAGAAAAGGGTATATTGAAAGTAAGCAATTTTCAAAAATCCCTTTGAGATATATATGTAGCCTTCCTTATGTGTGCACGTGTATACATGCTTGAATCACATAAAAACGAGATGTCAGATGTTTATAATTGTTTGAGTGTGGCATACATCAGGAAGTTTGATCTGCAGCACAAAATATAGGGGGGGTATATTGTTTAGGTATGCTAGAAGGATTATACATTGTGTTCTTATCTCAGGAACATAGGTGTGATTTCATACATGCTGCTGACACAAGAATCTCCATTTGTGGGAGCTGATAATCAAGAAACTTACCTTAATATATCTCAAGTTAATGTGGATTATTCAGAAGAAACATTTTCTTCGGTTTCACAGGCTGCCAAAGACTTCATTCAAAAACTTCTCATAAAAAATCCAGAGTAAGTAACAAAATCCACCAGGCAAGAATCTTACCTTTTATGTTTATGAAGCGCATAGAAAAAGTGAATGTTAATTTGGGAGCTTAATACCACTGACAGGATCAGTCAGACATTTCACAATGCATTGGTATTATCAGCTGGATATTTAAAAGTGTAGGTTTATGCTTTTCCCTAATGTATGAGAAGGATCTTTGGTTCACTCTCTGGATGTTCTTTTAGTCAGGTTTATCCTTTGAGTTCTGTATTTTGAGTTTCTTTATATTTTCATTCAGAAGACATTCTAGAAAGGTCACATTCTTGTTTAACCTTTTATTGCACAACTTGGAGAGACAAAATGCAACCTTTTTGAGGGAGTGCTTTCTTGTTCCCTGACGTACCTTTACTGTATCTTTCTACTGTAGTACATTTTATAGAAAAACTTGGAAGTCTTGTGACTGAGCATATATTCTTCAGAAATATATAGTGTTTTGCCATGTTCAGTCTTTTAAAAAAATGTTCTCAATCAAAAGTACAAACTTCTTTTTGTTTGTAAGGCACATTTCCATAACTTTGCATTCTTTGGGAGTACACACTCTAATCAAGGGCTTCCAGAGTAGCTGATCTTTGAGAAGACAGTCTTTCAGAGTGGGAGAATTATAGACATTAACTGTGTCTGTGCCTGCTGTCTAGCATTAAATCTGTTTTTTTTTAACTATTGCACCAGCAAATCCAGTAAAAAAACCCAACCAAACAAAAACAACAACAAAAAAACCCAAACCAAAACAGAAAACAAAAACATACAACAAAAAAAACCACAAACCAAAACAAAACACTCTAAAAGGTATATGTTGGGGAATAGTATTTAGTAAAGTCAGTTAGTCATGTTCTACTAGACATGGTCAAGTATTACCAATTTTAGTGCTATGTATTGTAACTTGTGGTGAGACAGTACTCTGTCTTCTTCAGAGAGCCTGCAGCAAGCAGGAATGACCCTGTTTGGTTCAGAAAGAGGTCCTTTGATAGAAGGGGAAGATGGGAGGTGATATCCATGAAGTGCCTACTTTGATGAAATAAGGGCTTTGTACAAACTCATGTCTGGACAGGATCAAGAATGAACAGTAATTTCTGTTGTGGCATCTCACGAAAAGGGTTTGTCAATATCTGGAGTAATTCACAAAAACCATAGTGTCACGAGGGAAGCAATTATTATGAAGAGCCTGCTTTCATAAACACTAGTGTGCACCTGCCAGATGTTTGATGTTCTGTTACAGTTACTACTCTACTTGCTTATTTGTGGCCATCTCAGTCTTCATTATATTCTCAGTAACCTGATTTGTTTTTTTTTTCCCCATTCCAATTCTTGATGACTATACCTTCTTGAATCTTAAGAAGAAAAAAAGTTATAGTTCTATGACCAAAATATATTCATGTGCTCTGTTAGAGTTAAGGACAGCTAGTGGGCTCTATTGCATTTCCAGCAAGTTCTGTGGATCTTAACAATGCAGAACATGATGAAAACTGCAGTAGCACTGTACTAACCATCCAAAGGAACAGTTTTGTAAGTTTGTGGTTTGTTTGATAGTAACTACATTTTGGAAGTGCTTGCACCAGTTTGTGATGAATTGCAAGAGTAAAACACTTCAAAATGCCAGGTAAGAGTTGATGAGTTACTTGTCCCTCCTTGAAAACCTAATGACTGAATATTCATTATCCTCCCTGTTTACAATGGTCTGTATAAAACATAGGACTTCAAAAGCATAAGCACATGCACATATATATCTCTCCAACGTTGGAAACATTTCAAGAGACTATGAATAGCAGCTGAGAAATCCTTGTTCTGATGAAAAGCTTACCAGTTCTGATACTCAGCAGTGGGGGAAACTGTCAACTAAAATTTAGATGGATGTTGCCAATACTTAACGTTAACTATGGTAGGGTCTGATGTGTTTTTCAGCAGCAGCGGTAGTGCTGGAAAAACAGCAATGTCAATTCTGCTGAAGGTTTCTTAGCATGTGACAGAGCTACTTTAATTACATTGTGAGTATTTCTGAAATGAACTTAAGCAACTTTACTCTATTCTCTTTTAAAGGGAAAGACCCACAGCAGAGGCCTGTCTTTCTCATTTGTGGTTGCGGCAAGGGGAGTTCATACTCTTGTGTAGCCCTGAAGAAACTTGTTGCTCTTCTCTGATGCCAGGATACACAACAAAATGCTCTGAAGAACGTAACATAAAATCCAGTTGTAATGGTACCTGTAGCAACAAGGAAGACAAAGAAAACATTCCAGAGGACAGCAGTACAGTCTCCAAACGTTTCCGTTTTGATGATTCATTGCAGTATCCCCAAGACTTCATGACAGACTTTATATGTTAATATGTACTAATGACTTATAAAATGAATTCAGCATAATCTGTTCCAGTGGTGAATATAAGATTATGGTTTGCCAATTTGTGCAGCATTGCAGCATTGGCGTACTGGAAATGCACTTTGATTCTTTTATGCTGGTGCTTCTTTTTCTATATCCATTGCTGGCAATGGATTTAAACTCCCGAGAAATTGGGGTTGTGGCACCAATAAAACAAATTATTATTTTTTAAGAGATAATTAAGTATTTTTGCACTTTTCAAATTTTAGTCCGAAAATTATGTCAGAGTGAACAAATTAAAACCTGAAAATTAGTTTGTTTAAGCACGGGCTTTGCCAAACAGTGGTTGAATATGTGCACATTTTTATGTCTAGCCTTTATAAGAAATTGGTCTAAGCAGGGAAACTGAATCTAGCTGTCTCATGGGGCTTATTTGTGACCATTCTCATAATTTTCAATGGAAGAAGCTATAGTGCTGGTATGTTTTTGGCAATGTGATGTATCTATTGGGGCCATTTGGAAATCTACTTTCTCTCTAGGATCAGGAGTAGTTAAGGAAATGTTTCTGCCTTATAGATCTGGTCCACTTAAAGGATTATAATGCATACTGTGTTGGATGTCTGGAATGCTTGAATAGAAAATGGGTAGATAGTCATCCTTGCTTTGTGGTCCTTTGCTTCTTATCAGTAAGTTATATTTGGAGAGGATGAGGGTCCCATGCTGATGTGAATATTTGATACACTTGTTAGTTTGCTTTCATCAAACCTCTGAAATAGTGTTGTCTACCTGTATTGACCTATTCCTCATTTAAAAAAACCAGCCTCTTTAGAGTTAAAATAACTGAACAAACTGAAAATAACCATTTTTTTCCAGTGAAACTACAATTAAAAGATTTTCATGATGCCCCACTGATGCAAAAGTCCAGTGCATCTTTGTCAATTATTGTTATCCATAATAACTTAGCTTCATGCCCGTTCTTGAGAAATGGACTGCAGTGTGTTAGTATTTAAAAACAAACTGCCTAATAATTGTTTTAAGCCTTTAAATTTGCTTTGTTTAGTGGGTTTGTTATTTTTTTAAGTTGTATCCCTTCCACCTCCTATTTCTAGGCTCTGAGGAAATAATGCCTATATCAAGTTGTGACTTAGAGCAAATACCAATCATGCTTTAACATCCTGAAACTAATACCGACAAGATAAAATCAGAATTATAACACTGTGGCTGGAAGTCCTTTTGTCTGGGGCATGTATTAAAGCTCTTATAAATATTTTGAAAGTAGATGGCACTTTAAAATATGTTTGGGTTTTTCCACTCCTCAGGTCTTAGGCTTCATCGTCTTTGATTTGGATTTGGTTTGTTTTGTGCAATAAAATACCACTATCTGATAATCTTTTTCAAGTGTGCCTGTGGACTTGTCAATAGTTAGGCAGATTGAGGTTTTGGAACAGCATATGATTGAGAGGTGAACATAATGAGTGTTAAAAGGTTGTATTTTATCTTTCTTCACATGGAAGGAACAGGGTTTCTTTACAAACAGATTTCAATATAAGGTATCACCATAATGCATGGGGGAATTCAGGACTGTTGTCTTTATTGTGGGTGACACATGTCAGCAAGTGAGAAGTCAACTGTGGTGTAAGGCATGTAAGACTATCTTTCAGCTTACGTTTGTCAGGAAAAGTAAAAGTTTTCCAAGACTTACTCTCATGTGAAATTAAGTAATAGATATATTCAGCATGGAGGAAACTCAGATGCCTAGGTATAAATGAACCACACTGAGTCTCTTCAATACATTAATTCTCATGTAACTTTTTTCAGTGATATTGATAATATATAATTATAAAATTACTTTGCTGGAGGCAGTTGCTGGATTGTGTTAAGGTACGTTATACACTTTTCAAAGTCCTTGGCTTTTCCCAGTTGGAGTCTTATCTAAGCTTTTGTTTTTTCCACCAGCATAGTCTGATTTGAACTGGGTTAATTAAAAATATGAACTATTTTAAAAATACTCAGAAGTTAAAGTTCACTTAAAATAAAGAAGAAAATGTCAAAAAGCAGAAGGTAGAAAAGAATGTTTAGAAAAATGTTAATTTTAAAAATTCTGCAAAAATATTACTGAACTGAAATTACAACTGGGAAGCTTGTGAAAGTCTTCATACATTAGTATTCTATTTCTAACATCTAGAAAATAAAGCTGAAACTATATGCCAGCACTTTATGTCAAAGTTGTTATTCCTTAAGGTTTTTATCATAGTATGATGTTTACATTTCCTACTACTTTTGGAGCTAACTTATCTTTAAATAAATGAAAATTAGTCTTGGGCAAGGAACTTAAGTTTTGAAGACTTTATTGGTAGTTTATGTAAACTTAAAATATACCTTGAATTGGATTTTGTTTGGATCACTGCGTTTGATTTATTTAAAAATATTGTGCATGCATAACTTCAACTGAATGCATAACTCCAACTGAATGTAAATACATACATACATTGTAGACAATTGGTAGCTCATCTTGCTTCCTGCCATATTACTGGGAATTACCAAGTGTAAATGAGTGATGAGTAACATTTTAAGATGACTGAAGTCATATCTTTATGCAGCTATGACCTTTTTATATTAAAAAAATAAACTTTGCCTTTTTTCAAAAATTTTGTGTTTTCATTTCTTCACAGAATCAGAGAATGGTTGAGGTTGGAAGGGACCTCTGGAAGCCATGTTGTCCAACCCTCCCACCCCTCCTCGCTCAAGTAGGGCCACCTAGACCTGGCTGGCGAGGACCATACCCAGATGGCTTTTGAGTATCTCCAAGGAAGGAGACTTCACTTCTCTGGGCAACCTGTCCCAGTGCTCAGTCATCCTCAGTAAAAAAAAGTATTTCCTTATGTTCAGATGGAACCTCCTGTGTTTCAGTTTGTGCCCATTCCCTCTTGTTCTGTCACTGAACAGACACTGTCAGGCCCTGCTGAAGTCTACACAGGCAATGTCTGCTGCTCTCCCCAGATCTACCAGCCAGTCATTTCACCACAGAAGCTTACCTCAGGTTGCTCAAGCATGACTTCCCCTTGGTCAATGTGTGCTGACTACTCCTGAGAAATCATGAACTTACCAGCTAACTTCCTGGGACTCTTTCACATGTGCCTGTTTTTTATACATAAATGTATTATATGTAATGGTCTAGTTATGTCTTGTAGTATTTACTAAGGTGATACTTTTATGTTAAATTCTCGTGGCCTTTGCTGAATGACCATGTAAAGAAACAAATGTAATGTTTGTTACACATATTAGCCTCCTACGACACTAATTGTACTTTTGTTTAATTTTCAAGTAGATGGCGGAATTTAAAAAAAAAAAAGACACATTTTTCCTTTAGAATTAGACTCAGAAGAGGTGGTAACCTGTTGTGTCCTGGATGTTTCCTACAAAGGAAACTGATGAAATGAAAGCTTTCTCATGGTTAGAAATGCACAAATGGGCTTCCTTTTTAGTGAAAGAATTAGTGTATTCATGTGCTTGGTTTGGTGTTGCTTGCAGCATTAATTTCAGAAATGATCTGAATGTTTACATTTCCTGTACTGATAGTTCCTACCAGGAATACTGCCTGTTTTTTCTTTATTTTTTTTAAGATATCTAGAAAACAAACTATTCTGTTTAGTAGCTTGAAATTTCTGTCTCTTTTCAAAAGGCCTTCTAAGGAAGGAGACATATTAGAAAAATGCATAATCTAGATAACAGCTGATCATCTTATTGGGACAGGCATGCTTGTACTCTTGCCAATTCAGGTAGGTTATGCTTGGAAAAATATACTGTAAAATTGGGGCAAGATAAAAACATGCAATTAACATGGTTTTTTTTCAGAAATCAATCATCCTGTTCCTTGAACAAGTCTTGTCAGCTGACAGGAAAATAGTGCTTGGCCCACTCAGCCTCGGAGAAGTGAGCAAGATACAGAATGAGTCAGTGTGTAAAAAGTCTACCAAATTTACGGTAACATCACAAAGCTGAGTCACTGAGTCACCCACCAGTGCATGAGAGTGCAAGGAAATGTCTTAATTAAAAGCAGGTACATGAATTATGACATAAAAATTCTTATCTGGTTAGCCTGTGTAGGCTTAGCCCTGACAAATAAGGGACAGACTATTACATAAAGTATTCAGAGAACCAATTATTCCATGTGACAGTGCTAGTTTGTGTTGCTTTCACAACACAACAGAAAGATAAAGGATGATTTTTGACCCAGAAATACCTGTGACAAAATTCTTGCCTTCCAGTGAAATGAAGACTTTACCTTTGAATGCGAACAGAGTTTCCTGTTACAAACACATTTGTGTCCCAAGTCAGTAAGTTGCCATACCTACACCGACCACAGAGTATTCATATTTCCTGTAGTGTTATGATAATAGTAAAGAAAGACTCCTTTTTCTTTTTTCACCTGGCATTGACAGGTGCTCAAGTTCATGCTAGTGTTCCTTTGGAGTGGCTGTGAAGATGAAATAGGCATAAAAGTTATGGCCTGTAACTTGCTTTTTTTCTGTTTATACAGACAAACCCAGATCTCTTCACTGTCTTTGAGTCTTTCCTGTGTTGCACTAACTGTAGGGTTGTGTTGCACATCTGTACTGTTACTGTGGCAAAAATAAGGTATAAAAGGAAAATGTACAGACCTGGTTTTGTCTTTTAAAAATTTTTGGAACTGAAAAATGTATGCTTTTTTTTTTTCCCACTGAGAACTTGCCTAAATTGTAATGTCTGAATATTCGTGGCAAGTCAAAGTATTAAATTTGTTATCTATTTGAAATAATTATCATCTCTGGTTGCATTTTAAATGCTGTCCAAAGTTCAAGTTCTGTTCATGAACATAATGGAGTTTAAATATCACCTCTTGATTTAAAACCCTTAAACTTGAATTTTGATGACTAAAACTTTTCCTTTACAGAAATCATTATCAATCATCGTTAATTTCCCCACTATTAGAAGCCACTAAGAGAAGGCTTTGCTTGCTTCATGAAAGGTCTTTACAATGTGAGATTGGTTACTTGTTTTATATATGTATATATTATAGTGGGTCCATGAAGGGTACATGTGAGAACTTAAATACACATATATATTTAAGAAAAAAAGAATAGAGACAAAGCAGATTTTAGACAAAGTGGAGTACAATAAAAGGTATTACGTTCAGTTGAGATTCTGTAACTGCTGGGGTGATTTAGGAATACGACTTTGAGAGACAAGTTGTAGGCATTCAAGAAGCTGTGATTCCGTTGCATTCAAACATCTTGTTCCATTTTCCTGCTAGTTAATGTTTTTCAGTCTGTCATCTGAAACCTCTGGGAAGAAAAAGCCCCTTCCTGAAACTATTTTTAAAGCAATATCCAAATCTGATAACTCCTGTGTTTACAAAAATCAAAATTATTACATTTGTTATACTTTCAAAAATAATTGAAACATGCAAAACATGCCAGTAAGTACTTTGGTTAAAAATTAAAGGATCACTTTTTTTCACATTAAAACCAAAACATCCTGTCAGTAAAATACTGTACATAGTATTTTGGCTTAAATTTTGTTAATTCCATGGAGTAAACTACATTGTCATGTACTGTTTAATACTTTTGCCTCTGTTTGAAGGGTGAAAGAAATGTATTCTTGATTACTGGCACCCCAGAATTTAACTGAGGCGTCAAGGTGAAATAAAAACCCTGTGTCACTGAATCTTTCAGAAAATGAAAACTTAGTGGTAAAAATGTTACCTATGGCTTTTTTTCTTCCTGTATTTAATTTTAGTGTGTTACCTATCCTTTTCTGTTGCACTGATACTCCAATCTTTGCTGAACTTTTTATTACATAGAAATATATGAACTGTATGATACTGAATGCCTATGTTCTGTTGACTTTGGCTGGTAATTAATTTTTTTAATAGTCTGCTCCATTTTTTTAAATTGCTTTTAGTACAGTTCTAAAACATGCTGAGGAGTACTCACTTTGTGTTTACTCCCTTCTTCATCCTTTCACCATTTTATTCTTTTCATCTTATTTTATCTCTCAAGTTAGATTTAGATTGTCTTGTTAGGTATGACTGTGGGATTTCAGATAAAAGTGAGATGCTAGCCAAACACAGGAAAGCAAAAAAATGAGTTGTAAACATTTTTTCTGCTGTGTGCTCCTATGGCCTTGGAAAAGCTGATTAAAATCAGCTGATATTGTGTTTATGTAAATAAATTGTGTTTAACGGGTCACTGTAGGAAAAGACTGAAATGTGGGGAAAAAGGGAAAAAATAAATAGCAATAATATAAAAAACAAAGTTCTCTGTAAGAACAAAGTTCTGTAATGAATAATACTATATACACAATATTTTCTCTATTAGCAACCTGTGTCTTTCCTCCTCTGAAGAGTACAGGTAGGTGTGCTATTTCCAGTTTCCTAATCAGATAGTGGAAAAACAAAATGTCACTTTCTAGCAGAAAGAACGGCCATGCCCAACAGTGTCTGGGGATGTGTGCTGAACATGCTACTGCCTTCTGTAGAGAGAGTTTCTAATAGCTGAATGACGCAGTATTAAAGCCAAATAGCAGGGATTTCCCTTTGCGTGTTTTCTGGCTAGACTGTTATAGCCAGTACAGCGTACAGCTTGTTTGAATTTCCCCATGATATGTTGAGTATGAGGGTATTTCTCATTTAAAAATCAAAACCAGGCTTTGGTACTGTTTCAGAAAATGCACTGGGACTTCCAAGTGATGTTGAATATTCTACAGCTGGACAAAGCAAAAAGACCCTCCTGGTTCTTTGCCTGGGCTATTTAACAAAGGGGCTTTTATGTTTAAAACTCCATATATAGACTCTTCAAATGCTCTGTGCTCAGTCTTTGGTTGCTGTTGTGGTGTAGCCAGCCTCGTCCAGCCATTAGAGCCCACCAGGAATGCTTCTGCAAGCACAGCTGAGTGCTTTTGTGCGTGCAGTTGGGGCACGTCTCACTGCTGTGCCCAAAGACAAGCAGCTGCGTTCACTTACTGATACACATCAGCTTATTTAAAAGGTAAGAAGGAATGGCTGCTTACACAGCAGTGAATGGCTACTCCAAGCAATATTATTTACCCTGATGTTCCTGAAACGGGCACCCTTCGCAAGCCTATCAGGCATTTTCTACTGGAAAACAATCTCCGTGAAACAGCAGCGAAGCTGAAATTCAGCTTGCCGCAGCTGTCACTGTATCGCAATAGCTTAGAAGAGCCACCCAGGTGTAAGCCATTCTCTGCGAAGGGCCTGTCCGCAATCAGGAACACCTGAGCAGCTCCCCGCGCTCAAACTCCTCGCGGAGCGCAGACGCCCTCGGCGATCGTTGCGCACGGCGCGCTTGGTCAGGGGGCCGAGCCGCTCGCGCCGGGCCGTTGGGATTCGCTGTGCGCGCGGCTGGGGCGGCGGGTAACGGGCGCGCTCGCGCTGCTAGGTAACGGCAGCGTCCCAACACGGCGGCGTTGCCTCGCCCGCGCAGACATGGACACCCCGCAGGTACCGGGGGTTGGGGGACTACGGCGGGAGTTCTGCCGCATCCTTCAGCCCGACAGAGTCCGCCTCAGCTTTGGCAGGCGGGGCTGGGGGTCCCGTGGCGGCCCCCGCTGGGCGGTGGGGAGCGGCGGGCTGGCTGAGGAGAAGCGCCTGGGCAGCGCTGGCCGCTCGCTGGGCAGAGAGCATAACGCTCGGGTGCACTTGACTGCGGGGGGTCGTTCTGAGCACTGAAAGTGGTGTTTGCCTTTTAAACCTTAAGCTTCTGAATTTACGGAGTTTTTTTATCCCTGATGCTTAATTAAATGCTCACACTCTGTAAGCGGAGGCCTAGGGATGCAGCTGTGTTTGTGGACAAAGGCTTTAGTACGCTGTCCCGTTAGTTGGGGGCTGCTTGTGGCTGATACTTTTTCTAAAGTAAACCATGGGGTCTGTGCTGTCAGTTCCTTAAGTCAGGAAGGAGTTTTTAGAAGTGACATAGCCCTTCTTGCAGCTGCCCAGATTTCCTGTAGCTACTTTAGCAAACACCCATTTTTGGTTTGGGCTGCTGTTCCTGTCGCGTTTTCAAAGAGACATCTCCTAAACATATCCCATTATATAAACCACAGAAATTAACTTAAATCTTTAGCTTGGTACAAAATGTTATGTCATAAGCATTCTCCCTGCTTTTTTGTTTGGAGTTTTTTGTTGGTTTGTGTTTTGGTTTGCTTTTTTTTATATATAAACATGAAGAGATTTTAATTAATTCAGTTTATTTCCAGAAATGCAGGAAGCTTGAATGCTGAAGACAAATGCCAATAGAAACTTTTTTTGCTAAGAATGTGGTTTTAAATCATTGGACATTAACAGATAGTGATTTATATTATTTCTTTAGTGGCCTGATTGAGTTGTAGTTGGTCAATGCAATCATAAGGAAAAGTCAGCCCTCTTAAATCATGTTGTTCTCCTGTTAGTAAGATTATCTGTTCTTTTAGTTTCTTTTGCTTCTGACGTCCTAGTTCAGATTGGTTTTCCTCTAATGAAATGTGTGAGATATTTTAAGTGAAGTCATTCAGTAGCTTCCTTCAGTGAATTAAAAGGTCATCAGTTTTTCTACATATGTGTTTTTTCTTGAGGTGTATATTAGAGGGTGTCAGCTGGCTGCTCATAACTATCTGAAATGGTCCTCACTGTCCAGGACTCTCTTTTTACTACGTCTTATTGCCAGTCAGAAGTTCCCAGTATGATATTTTAAAACATGAGCACTGTCTTCAGTGGAACTGATTTCAACACTGAATTTATCAGCACCAGGGGCTCAGAGGTATAAGTTGTGGTGCTGTAGTCTATGTTTTGCAACAGAAGAAAATCTAAACAAAACTGTCTGATGTTGTATATGAAGACAAGGTATACCCTTAGTCATTTTTGTAGCCCTATCATTTGTAAAAATACCCAGGTTTCTGTTATTTGTTCCTAACCAGGAATCTAAGAATTAGGCTGTGGACCTTCTCACTAAGAAAAATAGACAATACTCTTCCAGGAATTCAGAACCATTTTATCCTGTACAAAAGACTTTTTTCTCATCCATTCCCTTCAGGGGATAGAAGATAGTATTCACCATCTGCTTCTGAATGTGGACTAGAGAAACAATGAGCTATATATATCAGTCTCATTATGAAAGACACAGAGAACAAAGAGCATGTCTGTACTCAAGGTTCAGAACCACCTAAGGTGGCTTTGCCTGAGCTAGCTCTGGTCCAGCAGCTGTAAAGTTGTTGACCCAGAATCCAGATCACCAGAGATAGTTAGGGGGTACACGAGGAGAGTCTGAGGGACCTACGTATATTCCACTTGGAGAAAGGAAGGTGGCAGAGCCAGTTACTGTCTTCCAGTGTCTGAACTATAAAGAAAATGGTGCCAGATTCCTCTTGGCGCTGTGCAGCAGCAGGAGGAGATACAACGCTCTCAGGTTGCAGGGAGGGAAATTCTGATGGGATGCATCCACGGGTGCTGAGGGCGAAGGTGGAAGTCATTGCTAGACCACTCTCCATCATCTTTGGCAAGTCGTGGGAAACGGGGGAGGTGCCTGAGGACTGGAGGAAAGCGAATGTCACTCCAGTCTTCAAAAAGGGCAAGAAGGAGGACCCGGGTAACTATAGACCGGTCAGCCTCACCTCCATCCCTGGAAAGGTGATGGAACAACTTATTCTTGATGCT
>VZTO01000120.1:57974-81143 GCA_013400615.1 Syrrhaptes paradoxus
CATATTAAAGAAAGATTCAGTGTTGTGAAATTCTTTAAGGCCTATGAATGAAAACTGCCATGTAAATATTGAGCATATTATTGTGATTTGTGCAGTTTTCTTATTCTGAATTTTAGTGTACCATAGTTTGCTCATTTCTTTGAGGGACATTAAAAATATGTGTGTTTTGGTCTTTTATGACAAAAACTTTCATTTTGTGTACTCACTTGTGCTGGGTAAATGAGAAAATACAATGTTGCTACTATCAGTAATTTGGCATTTTAGAATATAAACTGTGATATAACTTTTATATAATAAGACTTGCTCCAGCCCTACTTTACACAAAGGGAGTGTCTCATTGATATGAAGATTAATTTAGTATCACATCAGTAACAGTATCTCTGTAGAACATCTGTTGATGATTGTGGAATTTCAGTTTGTATATTCTCAGTTTTGTAGCTGTTTCTGAGAGCATTGTCATCTGAAAAATGTATTAATGATGTGTTGACTTTAGAGATTATGACTAAGATTTTCAAAAGCAGAGTGTTTGAATATCATGTTTGTATATTCAGTCTGAGATATTTTAAAATTTTCTTGGTAGTGCACTCAGTATGCTACAGGTAGGCTTTCAAATAAAGCATCAAAATTGCTAGGTCTTTTTTAGATATTTGTGGCCAAACTGTATTTTTCATATGCATCTGATCTTTCTTTAACCAATAATGCTTGATTCCTGCAATTATGCATTACTGCATTGTTACTATTTCAGGTTTTATTTAATCAAAACAACTGTTGAGACTACTGTGGTCTCAAATACTTGTGTTTTCACGCTATTGACCTTGAAGGTTTTTGTTTCTGTGTTTGTCTATGATTCTGTTACGTATTGCCTTTACCATTTTCAAATGTATTTCTTCCTGATCCTGAACATACCTTTCTGCTCTTAACTTAAGGTTGCATAGTGCTCTGTTTTCTTCCTTACTGTTTCCCAGTAATGCCAGAGACAGTTTTGTTTTGGTTAAGGGCAGCTGGGCAGAATTTTCCTTGGATTGCTTTCACATCTTAACATCCGCTGTCGTTCCAAGGGTGCATAATGAATTGCACAACCTCTCAGACTTACGTGTGCTGCTTGTGAAGTCTTTCTGGCCTGAGAAATGGGAGATGAAAGCAAGACAGCAAATTTGTCTAACATAATATCTTATATTTTAAAAATGGTTCCATAATAATAGATAACATTTTCAGAGACATAATTCCTTAGAATTTAAAGATACCACCATATGACCAACTTAAATTAAACAGTAGTTTCCCAAATATACTGCAGCATCTTTTGATGGCAGGTAATATGGGCGTTTATTGCAATTAACTTAAAACGACAGGTTTATTAATTCTAATCACTTGAAAAACTTAAAAATATTGTATTCTTTTAAGGTGGTTTCCGGAAGTGCAGAAAATCTTTTACCAAGGTAATAAACAAAAACAAGTACCCAGCAATGCCAGCATCACTAAATTAGAGTCTTTCTTCAGTTGTGCTGCCACTTTAATGACTCATCAACTGCAACATTTGCTTTTGCATTCAATTCAAGACTTTACAGATTTAGTTGTTCAACCTGCAGTAAGTAGTCTTTCATATGCACATTAGCAGCATCATTTATTCATGTACATAGAGTCTGTTTCCTGTTTATTTTGCTTATTTAAAAAAATAGAAAAAATAGGAATTCTGGTGGCAGGAAAAAATGAATAATATTTTAGGAATGCATTATTTATTGAGTAGAGTTAAAATAACTGGGTTTTTTTTGTCATGCAAGAGGGGGGATATCTACATATTTTAAATCTGGTATCCTCAAGAACCCACAACAGTTATACATAGAATAAAAATTCATTAATATAAAGGCATCTTGCACTAGCGCGCTCTCTCCATAATATCTATGTGTGAAGAAGTCTTATTTTGTCTTTGCCATTTGTAGATGTCTGCTACATGCTTTGACAGAATAGTTCTCGGGGGGGGAAAAAAAGAAAGGGGTTTCTCCTTTGCACTCATAATGTCTGTTGTCGAGGTGAATATTTCTTGTTGATACTTGGTGTCTTGGAGTGCAACTGGTTCTTTGTTCAGCTTCTTGTTAATACAGCCTTGCCATCAGATATCCACAGAACACTAGCTCCAGTATATATAATAACATTCAGAGAATGTAAGCAAGTAAAGAATCATGTTGTGGAGGCAGAGTATATATTTTTTTGTTCCTAGTCCCCTGTATTTGCTTTGCATACTTCTGAGTTAAATGAGCTTTGATGTCTGCAGTACTATTTTCTGGTATTATTAGTAATAGGTATTTTCTAATCTTATCATAGAATCAGAGAATGGTTGGGGTTGAAAAGGACCTTAAAGATCATCGAGTTCAACCCCCCTGCCACAGGCAGGGACACCCTAATGGTGGTTCTGTGCTACCTAGTAGTGATAAAATGCTTCCTCATTTTTTTAAATTAAATTTTAGTGTAGTTAGGATATGTTATCAGACATGGGAAAGTTAAGAGATGTCTCACCCAGACTAGAGTTATGATGAAAAATCAAATTATGCCATCAAGGACAAAAGCGTATACAAATTTTCATACCGAATTACATGGGAATCCATACTGCAAATATAACCCTCATAATACTCAGATTAGGTTTTGTAGATCAGATTGTTGTTTGGCAAATAAAATTGGATGTAACAATTTTTTTTTAAGGTTAGTAGATTCATAGTGACTGCTCCAGATGATGAATACATGTACTGATGTACACATAATTCATATATTGCTACACTTGTGAGAGCTACCATTATAAAGCTACTCTGCCTCAGTCTATGCAAACAGCTCTTATAAAGTTGTTGTCTGGTGTATAGACAATGCCTCTTGTGCCTACTAAAAGTACCATTGTATTTCATCTTAATGAACATCAATTTGTGTGAATTTTTTTCAGATATATTTCCTACTTGCACAGGTATTTTTGTTAGGATTATGGCATGTCATTTGCAATTGAAGTCCTGACAATTTAAGATGCATATACTGGAGTAATTCTTAGTGATCCTTTGACTTTTCCTGCATGAGTTAGGTTAACTAATATTTTGCTTTCCTTTTTTTTTGTGTTTGTGTGTGTGTGTTAGAAATCACTCCAAGCCTACGAACACCCTGGTTTCATCCTGAGGCTAGTCCTTGAGAAAGATAATATTAAATTTGAACCTGACTTTAATGACTATGAGGATATATTACTGAATGTTTATACTGTTATGATTCAAGCTGTCAGCGATATACCAAGAGTTGAGACTAAATTATTTTCCGAGTGGGTAAGAAGTTGCAATCCTCGTGGGTTTTGTTTTATCATTATTTTATTGCTACATTTAGTTCTAGGTATTTTAATGAATAGGCCTGTTGTCAGAACTCAGAGTAGTATTATAATACTCTTTCAGGATATTTGGAACATTTTGAAGTCATCTGAATTTTACTAATAAGCAGCCCAATCATTGTTCTCTAAGCAAATAAAAAGCCAAGAATCAATTAGTTTATTCTATGAGTTATTTTCTACAGCAGCTATTACAAATGTGCTACAAGCAAATTGATGCATTTAAATTTTAAACACATTTCTGCAGTATTTGGTAAAAAACCTTCTATTTTGATACTGGAAATGGTACTGTCTTAAAATATAGTATCTTCTGAGTAGTCTATACATTAAAAGTTAATCTGAACCATGATTTTTAAGCACTTTATTGTTTAGTTGTTTTATGCATTCAACCAGAATAAAATGTTAGGTCAAACAGGAAACAATCCAGGTTAAGTAAAAAACATTTTGTGAAATAATTTAAAATAAAAAAGGTGCCTACTTGGTTAAGAATTGCATGTTACTTTCAGTGAAGCAGTCCTAGTTTTTAATATGGAAAAAGTGAAAGTCGTGCCTCTTGATCATTTCACAGAGAGCAGTGGGAGGTGAATGTCTTTTTTCCCCTGAAGGAATATCATTTGGACATTCTGTTGCCCTTTCTGTTTAGCATTAACTTGCATTTTAAATAAAGATACCAACCCTCAACATCTTTGTTAATATGCTTGAACACATGACCAAGCAGAAACCTGAGTAATATGCTATGCCTTATAAAAGCACTAATCAATAACCTGTGAGAAGACAAAAGAAACATCTCAAAGATGTAGCATGTCTAAATGCACAAGACCTTCTGGGGAAGGTCTAAACACAGGAAAGTGTTTTGCATATTTCTAATGTTACAGATTCACCAGTTGATAGCAAAATTGAAATTGTGTCTGTGGTTAGGAAAAATAAAATCCATGTAGATTAAATTTAAAATTTTTGATAGGATTGTTTTGCGTGGATTATTATGTGAACTTCTGAGTTTCTGAATGAAGCAGCTCTGACTTCTTACTTGTTGGAAGTAAACATCCATAAGCTAGGATTAAAAAAAAATTGGGAGCAGAATGTAAATAGCTGTATATACAAAATTTGATTTGTAATTAAACTTTAGGAAGATTTAAAAGTAACTTTTATTTGAGTTTTCTGTCCTGTTTATCTTCCGTGATGTAACTGAGCTACAGACATAACTGTAATTTGAAAATATGTTTGGTTTTTTTGTGTGTACAGTCATNTCAAAGCCAAAAGGTGAGTCTTCATCAACTGTCTTGAAGCCTGTTATCCTAGATGAGATCTTGGATGAACATAAGAAAAGGATCAGAGAAAAAATTATCAAAGAAAGTGCTGCACCTGTGAAACATCTCAAGCTGTATGATAAGTACAGCTTCCTGGTAAACAAACAAGCTGAACAAGATATTGATCAGTTCCTGACAGAGGAACATACATTTGAAGAAATGAAAATGGAAATTATAAAGTACCAGGAACTTTCTAAGGAAATAAAGTACACTTCTAGGAAGGTAAGTTATAATAATATTCATAAAGAGATAATTGTTATCATTTTAATGTTGATTTTGTACTAATAATGTTGTCAGTCAAAGGTGATAATTATCTGTGAGATAAAGTCGAATAAAATTTGTTTTTTCTGAAAAAGAGTTTTTCAAGAGTTAGCATTTCTGGGGTTTATTGGCTGTTCTTAAGTGAGACTTAAGTTATTTTTGCTAGAAATTGTTTTGAGACTTCATGAGGGCTTCGGTGTGTGGAAGTCAAGCTGACTTGGCCATGGGTCAAAAAAAGCATTGGATTCGGACAATCACTGAGAGTCAGAGTCCCTTTTTAATCATAAGGAATATCACTTGTCTCTAACAGTAGAGCAAGTTTACTATGTTTCAGGTGTATCTCAAACTCTAATTTAACCAAACAACGATCACTGCTACGGACAGTAGATGACCTTCCTTTATGAGGAAGTAGATTATTTGTCAAGGCAAAAAGCAATAGAAGTAAGATTTACATGAAGTTTTATGTGCAGATGTGGAAGAACAGTTATTCACAACTTTTTTCTTTTCCCTCTTCACATGAAAGTTTTAAGAACATTTTATGGTTTGACTAAATTCCTAGGTGAGATCCCTGACATTCTGCTTAAGACAGTGAGACAAAATAGGTAAAAGCTGTTCAATGTTCTGACAACTGTTATATTTGTATTGCAGTGTCTCCGGCTAGGAATGTTTGAATTGCATTGTGATGAATTAATAAGTGCTTTGGCAAAGCGAGCAGATAATATTTGTGAAAAAGTTATTTCCAAAATGTTAAAAGATCTTCAAGACATAAATATGAGGTAACACTTAAACCGAGAATGTGTATTGAAATGCGCCTGATTTTTTTTCCACTGTTGAATGTTTTTAACCCTTAAAGGATATGTTAATCTCATTTTTGCTGTTAGAAATTTATGTGATTTGTCCAAGGATAATTAAAACAGAGCACACGTGCCAAACTGGTTATTTTATGTATTTTTCAGACTCTGTGATGAGTTTGAAAGAATATCAGAAAAAGCCCATACTACTCCGTCTAATACAGAGGAACTAATGGAATTAAAGGTACTTATTTTTTTATGAGTTCAAGCATGAAGTAGCTATCAATGCTATTGCTCTGGCCTTAAGCAGTAGCATATGTAAGTTACCCCCTTTACAGTTTTATGATTCTGGCCTTGTTAAAGTCACTGGTGCTATATCTGTATTACAGAATAGAAAAGGACAGGTCATCTTTGGCTCTGAGACTAAATGTCATAGCCTGGCTCTTACATATACAGCTAAACTCTTTGCCCCAGCGAAATGTCAGGGTTGCTAGACATTGCCAGATTGCCTCTTTGGAACAGTCCTTTGTCTCTGCTGTCGCTTGCCCTATATAGTGAGTGGCATTTCTGGCAAGAATGTCGGTTGGTATGGACCAAAAGCCTGTAGGGCAGCTGTCTTCAAAGTGGGAGGCGTGCAGTCCAGGGGGTGCACAAGATGATCCATTGGAGTATATGAAGGAAATACCAAACTTCTATTTGTTTTTTTTATCTAAAAAAAGGGAGAAAGAAACTAAGATTTACTAATAGTTAATATACAGATTGACACTGATGCCTCAGTCTGTATGTCAGAGTGTCCTGTGTCATGTACGTATGTGAGGTGTCCTGAGGAAAGAGTGGCTGTTCCACAATGCAGAGGAATTCACAGAGGCACCTTCACTTGTCACTTGCTTTCAGCATGTTACTATGTATTGTGGTTTGTGTGCCCAGTTCAGTAGATTTTACAGATTATGTTATCTAATTTTAACTAACTAAAACCTCACAAAATGGGCAAGTGACTCAAAAAGATTCCTTCAAAGAAACTGCAGATTAAAGATGATACTAATAAAGTGAGCACAAGTGACCAAGAAGAAAATTGCAGAGCTGACGCTTCTAATATGAGCTCTTGATCATCCACATTACGAGATGACAATAATGATGATCTAATCAGATATGACAAGTTGGCCAAAAAACCTAAGAATTATCAGGAAGACATAGAAATAGAAATTTCTATCTACTATTGTTAATGACTAACCTTGCCTGAAGTGTCTGTTGTGCCTGAGATATTAGTTAATGATAGTAGGGAACCATGACACTTAAGACGTGAAAACGAACCATCCGTGATCCAGACCATGCAGAGAAACTCTACAGTTTTTTTCAGTGAAGTTTCAAGTCGTGATACTCAATCCAGTACTCTACAAAATGTAATGGTCCATGTTTAAAGACTCAGAAGCTGCTTCTTATTTAATAGTGAAAGGACCTTAAAGATCATCAAGTTCCAACCCCCCTGCCATGGGCAGTGACACCCTCCACTAGACCAGGTTGCTCAAAGCCTCATCCAGCCTGGCCTTGAACACCTCCAGGGATGGGGCATCCACAACCTCCCTGGGCAACTGCTGAAATCTGAAATAGCATTTTTGTAGGTTACTGGGAGTTCAGAGATAACTATGGAGCTAGATAATATAGCCAAACTTTAGATGAAAGATTTTTGATTTTCCCCAATATGGCTATGTTTGAGGGATTTAAGAATCTAGTAAAGTATTTATTGAGGAGAGAGACAAAAATCGGACTAAAATCTAAATGGATGTTTGGAGATGTTTCTATTGTTCAGTGATTTTTGTTGCTCCCCCCTTCCCCCCCCCAAAAAAAAAACAACCTCTTGTATGTACAATTTAAAAACTAGGAAATAGAGTTTTTTAACCTGTTTAAAAATCTTACAAAATATTTCAGTGGATTTTGAACACATTTGTTAAAAATGCAAAATGTTAATTTGCAAGAAAAACTGAGTGGCATGAGGGAAGATGGAAATTTACTAGATGATATTCAACAAAAACCTTTGCATGATTGGTGGATGGGATCATGATTTATGAAGTACAGACAATGATGCAATTCTTCCATTTGAATCTATGGATTTTGAGGGCTTTTTTTTTTTTTTTTAAGCTGTGACAGCCATTAAAACGAAGTATTGAAATAAACTGAACTTAGAACCAGACCTTTGAATCTCTGAATCTCAAAGTATTAGACCAAGATTAATGAAGCATATTCAATCACACATAACAATAGTATTAGTGAAAGCAAAAAGGTTTCTGTAAAATTTTTAGACAAAAATTATTTAAAATATTTTTTATTTCATCTTCATTTAATCAATTTTCAATCTCAGTATGTACTTTATTGTGTACATAATATGTTAGTACAGTAGTATGTTTGTATAATCTAGAAATAAATATTGATATATTGGGGGTGCATGCTCAAAAATTTCTTACTGATAAGGATGTGTGATCAAGAAAGTTGGAGACCACTGCTGTAGGGTAGCATGCTAGCAAGCAATGTGTCTGGCTGGAATGCTGGTTGAACCTGTTGGTGATATAGGTATTTAGTTAGTAATACAGGTATTACCTGGAGGTTTTGTTACTGATTTTCATGAAGCAAAGTGTTCGCATGTAGTCACTTGGAATAAGTGCATAGTTTTATTTCTGTCCCTATCTAGCTAGTGTAAGCAGATAACAAGTAATTTCTGTAGTGTGGGCAACATGCCAGTAGAATTAAATTTAGACTGTGTGTTCTTCAGGCTTCTGAACAGATAGGGTAATTAAACAGTGAATACCCATTGGTTCTCCTGAATTAAATTCAAGTAATCAAATTAGATGTGGAAGACTCAGTATCAATTCCCAATATCCTAAACTAGTCAAAGAGTTGAAACCTGAAATGTAGCGTACTTTAATACGTGTTTAATTCTCCCCAAGAAAACTTAAAAAAACACTCATTGGCAAGTTGTATGAAGTAATTCTGCCTTTATATCTTTTGTTGAATGATCATTTCAAATTTAGTGGATATAGGGTTTGCAGTTCAGTAACTAAAATTCTATCTCCTCACTTACAAATACCACTTCTGTAATCAAAACCCTGCTGTTTCTTTGAAGTGAAGCACTTATATTCACACTTGAAATGTAATGTGTCTTGGGCTCTTGATGTTCAGCAAAGTTCTAATGTATGTGCTCAATATTAAATGTGAGGAATATAGATGTGTGCTTAAAATAAATTGGATGTCTGAGTGGTTGGCTGAATTTGGATTTGAGTGATTTGAACTTTTGTTACAGTGAAGTTTGACATAAGATGTAAGTGGAGTGATTTTTTCAAGTAAAAATTAAAATGTCCAGAAGTTGAATGATGTGCTGAGAATGCGGTGCTTTTAAAATGCATGCATGTTATGCTATGATTTTGTGTTGGAGAATAAACACATTGTATGTTATCATGTGTAGCATGTAATATTATGCAAGCATCAAACTCCTTCTAATAGTTCTTCCATCTCATTGCTGAAAAGCTGTATCAGTCTTTGTTTAGGCATTTTTTAATAGCCAAATGTTCTCTAGATCTAGAGCAATAAATGTATTCTGAAGCATAGAAACTGCTGTTAAGAGCAGAAGCATAGATTTACTGGACAATTTATCCCTACCTAAAAATGTTTCCAGTGATAACATGTTGTGGAATAGAATCATAGAGTCCTGTATCTTCAACTGATGGATGTCAAGTAATACTTACATATACTGGTGTTCTATTGATCTATTGAACTGGCCAGCATTTTTACTAATATAGCTTTTTTTCTTGTTAAGAAGCTTTCAGAGTGCTTCATTATGGATTACTGTTTAAACTGGGCTTTGTTGCTGTTCTGAGTACCATACAGAATGCTATGTGTATCAATGCAGTTTTCCTGCCAGCTCTTGAGATCTGAAAGAACAGCGTAATTTTTATTTTAATCACAGTGAGCAGGACAGCGGCTGTCTATATTGCTTATATTCTTACTGCTAGGGAAAACTTAATCTTACATTGGGCCATCCAGTGCTTCCTTTTCTGAAGCATGTTCTTTTCTTTTGTAGTTATTTTACTAATTTTTCCTTGGTTGTACCACGCTTTATTTCCCAAACCTGCAAGACTTAAAACACTTAAGCTGTCTGGATTGGTTTCCATTATTCCAAACCTTTGTGCATACAGCTTCATGCATTCTTTTGACTTCTATTTAATAAAATAGCTAATAAGGCAGTTGTATTAACAAATTATCTGCTCTGAAAATGGGTAATACCAAGCCATTCCAAACAAACACCTTTTCAGATTATGTATTTCTAATTTTATGTAATTTTCCTTGTAAAAAATAAGCTTTTGAAGTATTAACTACATCAGTCGTTATTTTGGTGTTACATTACGTAAAAATATCTTCCTTTTTAATTTCTATTCCCCAGGCCTCTATGCAGAAAGTGGAAACATGTGACATGCTTGAATTGGAGCAGAAGTTAGCCTATTCTCTAAATTGTGTTGCTTTCCTGGTAGAATGTGTCAGCTTTTCACCAGCAGACATTCAACTGAACAGTAATGTTTTTCAATGGCATGCACAAATGCCAGGTATCTTTGAAGAGCACAGAAAGATAATTCAAGAAAGAACAGAGCAATTACAAGATGGTCTTAAGGTTTGTAATGACAATATTTTAAAAATCCTTGAACTACTAATTTTGAATGACATACATGACATGAAATAATGGATGGAATAACCTTTTATTTTCCCCAATATTTTTAAAAGAAGTTTAAAGTACATTTTTTATATTATTCTTGATATTATCTAATTTTTGCATGCTTTCCTCTCGTTTGCTTTTCACATATCCATGAGTCCTACAAGACAATCGACATCTCACATTTTGCACTCTGAAAGCTCTTTGATTACAGAACTTCCAATGATGTTGATGAAAGTTGTCTGTATGTGAAATAGTAGAATTCAGATAGATCCTTTGTACATGGCTTGATTTATGCACATAAGCAGTCCCTTTGGAGTCAGTGGCAGCATATGTAATTTCTATGTTAGCTCAAAAAAAATCTGCATTTATTTGTAAGTGTGATTTTGCTGTTAGGATAATGTTGACAAAGGTAATTTTATGACATAAGTGCACATCTTGATTCAGGTTCGTTTTATTTTTATTATTTAATCTCTTATACTTCACATGTATTTTATCTCTGTTAGAAATTTTCATTATATTTACTAGGCTTTTACAGTACAATTTGTTATATTATCTAAGTGATGGGGTCTCTGTACAAGGACTGATAATTACTAGGCTGCTGATCTGCTACAGTTACTGCCTATATAGCTGTCTGCTTTGATTTTCTTGTGCTCTTTAGTCTCATCATCATTTTGTCTTAGATCATGCATATTTCGAGATAGTGAGCTTCTATATTTATGCAGTATGTTTAAAGAAGTAGCTGGTAAGTGTTACTGTGTTATAAGTAAATGTGCAGCATAAACTCTGTTATCTTGAAACATGTTATTGCTTTGGATAGTTTGATGCTTGGTTTCAGACATTGACCACTACTTGTACTCAATGTGAAATATGTGTTGTGGAGTTGTGCATATACAAGCAAAAACCTGTCCTTGAACTGGGTGGCTTTAAGACCAGAGACACTTCTGTCTTGTGAAACTGTTTAGCTTTGTCTGTCATCTGATTAATGCTGTTATTCTATTTTAATTTGAGATATACTAGCCATTTGAAAGTAGGAATTTCTAAGTCCGACTATATCCTATGACATAGAATCCAAAGTCAAGTCTGTCAGCCCAACAAGTCACTGCAGGTAACAGTAAAATTCAGGGCAAATTCTGTAATTTGGGTGGAATAGATATTTGTGCAAATATGCTGGATGTCTTGGATTTTCTGCAAGTATAAAGCAGCCTACTATGACAGAGTAGTTATTCCTCTGTTTTTACAGTAATTTATTGTGATTTTTGAAAATTATTATGTGCTTGCTTGCTGTTTAATTAGATACGCTGTGAACAATTTGTTGAGGAACTGAAAAGCTACTCTAAGCAGGTTGAAGAACTTAACACATTTGGAGATGTTCAGGAAGTCAACAGGTACTTGAAGAAAGCTCAAGTGTTAAATGCAAACTTGGATCTTGCTGCTGATAAGGTATATAGTCTAAATTAATTCAATAGTATAAATTGTTAATCTTAATATTTATGTTATCAGAATCAACAGTTTGCTTATTAATACAGTTACTGAGATGTGGCAAAATAATTCTTAATTCAACTATGAAATATTTTTAGATGATTTGTGATTTAAACTGCAAATTTACCTAGCACAGTAATTTGTTACTACATGGTGTTGAGTTAATATGGCAGCGCTTTGCATAGCGAAAGAGTAAATCAAGTTTATGTATGTTTGCATAGGAATTATACTTTTATGTTCTTGGAAGTGCAATTCCTGATGTTCATTATTATCTCCTGTCTGTTAAAGCCTCCATGGTACTGCAAGCTATGGAGGAATGCCCAGGTACCATTTTAAACCTCTAACTATATTCCTCTATTGACTGTCATGAATGGTGAGCTGTTACTGTTAAAGATTGCTTAAGCTGCAGTCAGTGGCAGAAATTACATAATAGACTGGTTTAGTAACTCAAAAATTAATTTGAAGCTTGTTGGAGACACTAGAAAACCCTAATCCCTGTGGTAAGGACCTGGTATCATGGACAGCTTTGTTTGTATTTCTGACCTCACTTTTGTCTCAACAGATTGATCAGCTGAATTCAGAAGAAGAGTCCTTTGGATGGCCAACATCCCAGTACCCTCAGCATAAAACCATCCAGAATACTCTTGCTCCATATCTTTGTCTCTATGAGATGACTGTTGAATTCAACAAAAAACATCAACACTGGACAGAGGGACCATTTGCAGAAGTGGATCCAGACAAAGTAGAGGCAGATGTAGGAAGCTTCTGGCATGGATTGTATAAACTCGAAAAAGCCTTCCACAATTCTCCAAACGCATTAGCAATAACAAGACAAGTTAAATCAAAAGTAGAGGAGTTCAGATACCATATTCCTCTAATTCAGGTGATTTGCAATCCTGGTTTGCAAGAAAGACACTGGGAAGAGATGTCAAAAATTGCTGGTTTACCACTGTCTCCTTCTGAAGACTTAAATCTCTTGTCATATATTAACTTGAATCTTGAACCATTCCTAGAAGATTTCGAGACCATCAGTGAAAAAGCCAGCAAAGAACATTCATTTGAGAAAGCTTTAATGAAAATGATTTCTGAATGGGATCAAATGGAGTTCACTCTTCTTGCCTATAGAGACACAGGAACCCATATTTTGTCATCTGTAGATGACATTCAGATGTTACTGGATGACCACATTGTCAAAACTCAGACTATGAGAGGATCTCCATTCATTAAGCATTATGAAAAGAGAATAAGGTATTTTTTTTTCCTAATAGAAAGCCACCAAGCAATGTTGCCAAGTAAGAAATATTTTCTGCTTAATCTAAAGTGTAAGGACTTCAAATGCTTTTATCTTCCTTAAGCAGTTAATTAATCTCATTTTAAAGAGATAAATCATTTCTCCTGTGTAAGCTACACCCTATTTAATCCCATAAAGCTCATTTTTACTTTTAAGTAATGATATGGGAAGTGCTAATGCATTGGAAAAGTTGATAAACATTTTTAAGGTGCTCTGGTATATAAGGTAACAGATGCGTCATAACATTACCTTTGTTTTACCAGATGCAACGTAACAGAGGCATAGGTGGAAATGTTGTAGACTAAGATAATATAGTCTAAGCTTTCTCCTAAATTATAAAGCTACTGAATCTTTTAGCTCTTCAATAATTAAAAATATTAGAGTTTATGTAAGGGAGATTAAGAAAATCAAGACAAATTTCAGGGAAGTGATGAGTGTGGTTTTTTTTTTCTAATGCAGAAAATTAAATTCATAAATTTAGCATTGCAGGTTAAAAATTCTACACTTCCATCTTTGAGCATAGATTTTAGTCTGATTTTTGTCTCTCTCCTCAATAAATACTTTACTGGATTCTTAAATCCCTCAAACATAGCCATATTGGGGAAAATCAAAAATCTTTTGCCTAAAGTTTGGCTATATTATCTAGCTCCATAGTTATCTCTGAACTCCCAGTAACCTACAAAAATGCTATTTCAGATTTCAGCAGTTGCCCAGGGAGGTTGTGGATGCCCCATCCCTGGAGGTGTTCAAGGCCAGGCTGGATGAGGCTTTGAGCAACCTGGTCTAGTGGAGGGTGTCACTGCCCATGGCAGGGGGGTTGGAACTTGATGATCTTTAAGGTCCTTTCCAACCCAAACCATTCTATGATTCTATGAAATATGAATACATACATATATATACATACATATATGTTCCAGTAAGTATTCATCCTCTAATTACTACTGTATTGTAGTATAAGAGTTTCTTCCTTATTAATGTAAAATGGTAGGTTTTGCCTATTTAAAAAGAGTAAGCACACCATGGTAATTTCATCAGAGTTTTTTGGTGACTGACAGCATTTGTAGTAATATAAGGTATTGCTATTAGTTCAGTCTATGAGATCTAGTCAATTGCCCAGTGTTTACTTTCTCAATTATTCCAAATTCCAGTTTAATTTTGGTGTATATTTGGTGTAAGCAAATTAACTGACTTGCCTCTTTTTCCTCTTGGAAAGCTGCATTTTTCTCTATCTCTTGGTAGAAGCAAAATCACCAGAGATGGGGTATCAATACCTAAAAGATGAAAGAGGGACTTTGAGTAGAGGAGAAAGGTACATGCAAGCAAAGATGTCTTTTTAGAATCTGTGGCAGCTAAATGAAGGAAGAAAGAAGATAAATGTGTTTTCACATGTATCATTTTACAGAACTTGGTGCAGCCCACGTACGAGTGTCCTGTTGATAAAATTATTGCCATGGTTCATTTATACAATATGTAATTTAACAGCATGCACTTTTTATAATAATTCTATATGTACTGTGCAGTGGTATGAGAGTTGTAAAAAATGATACTGTTTTTATACAGGAAAGGAGAATATATGGGTACTGACCTGTTGGAGAGTAGTGTAGGGGAGAGGGACCTGAGGGGCCTGGTGGACAGCAGGATGACCATGAGCCAGCACTGTGCCCTCGTGGCCAAGAAGGCCAATGGCATGCTGGGGTGTATCAGAAGGGGGGTGGTCAGTAGGTCAAGAGAGGTTCTCCTCCCCCTCTACTCTGCCCTGGTGAGACCGCAATGCAGAAAACTTGAGGAGACTTAGAAAAAATTATAGACTAAAGGGTCTTAAATTTTTGGCTATCAAAAGGAAAGATTGAATAGCTATTGAATTATAATATTGTGTACCCGTAGTGGTGTGCAGCAATATTGAAGGACTCTTTATCAGACAAATGTATTTAACATCCACATTTGGAATTTCAAGTCAGAAATAAAATGTGACTTAATGGTTGGACTATTTACTATTTACTACTTGAAATCTTTAATTAAGACCACATGTCTTTTTAGGACAATGTCTACACATTTTTGGTTTAGTAGTTTAGGTTATTTTTGTGTCTGTTTTTTGTATTTTAGCCTGTCCATCCTATTAAATAGTTAGAAATAGTAGTCTGGGTTTTGGTGTATGCCATACTTTTACATGCTAAAGTGTGTGCTGTGTGTATTCACTGATACTGCTGGTGTATTTAATGGGTTAACCTAATTTCATTAAATCCTACAATCAACCTAACAGATGATACAGTTGCAGAAATTAATGTGGACTTTGTTATGCAGGAAATCAGACTAGGTGAATATGATATTCTACTGCTATTTTAGGATTTATACCTGTTGTACTTGCTTCTAAACATGCAAATTGTCAGAGATCCAAAATGTTTTACTGGAAGCACTAATTAATGCATTTGAACTAATGATATTTTATAGGGAGTGGGAAGGAAAGCTGTTGTTAGTACAGGAGATCCTGGATGAATGGCTGAAGGTTCAGGCTAATTGGCTTTATTTGGAGCCAATTTTCAGTTCTCCTGACATCATGGCTCAGATGCCTGAGGAAGGTAGAAGATTCAGTACTGTGGTTAAGACATGGAAAGACTTAATGAAAGAAGTTTTTCAGGTAAGTCCTGCTGTCTTAAGAATTTATAGTATGTACCAAAAAAAAAAAATTGCTTCTCATAACAAAATAATCTATTTTTGTTTTCATCTTAGCTTTCTTTCTTAGATTCTTTCAAAAATTATTTTGCAGAACTGTTTCAAATAGAATCATAGCATTGATTGGGAGGGGCCACCAGAGTTCAGTTAGTCTAACTTCTTTCTAAAAGCAGAACTTTTGCCAACACTAAAAAAACATCAGTCACAGCTTTGTTTAGACAAATTTCAAAATTTTTAAGGACACAGATTTCCTCTAGATTAGCTCTAGAGTCTTCAGTGCTGCTGTTCCTTCCTAGTGAATAATTTTTTCCTAATGTCCAAGCTGAATCTCCCAAGCAAAGATTTTTGCCTGTTGCTCCTTGTTGCCCAGCTGTCACTGTGGAGAAGTTGGCTCTGTTTTTTTCAGTTGTCCTTCATGTAGTTGCTGGCTACAATTAATTTCTACCTTAATATCCACTTCACCAAGTTTAACAGGTCCAGCTCTCCCAACCTTTTCTCATAGGCCATGTTGACATTCTGGTGAGTAAAAAAAAAAAGCAGCATACAAAACAAAGTAATATAACAATGATCATCCTGCCACTGTAGGTCAATTGTCCTGAATCAATGAAATTTTATACTGATTTTTTGCCTTTGAAAAATGCTGTTTTCATATTGAATAGCCTCTGTAACTTTAAACTGCTATGGTATTAAACTTGCTTCAGAATTGCTATTCTGATCTACTATAAATCAGTATATAAGGCCATTGTCAGACACCATCACTGCACATATCTGGCAGTTCAAAAAGTTACTGTCTTCCCAATCTGCTGCTTATTTGATACTTTCTGAAAGTTAGCACTGTTATTAGGATCAATACATGAGATTATGCAAATAATCTTTGCTTCAGTAGTTAGATGTTCTCAAGCCTTGAATTGGGTTAGATTTGTTGTATTTGTCCACCTAACTGGATGAAGAACCCTCCGACCATCTCTTCTGCTGACTGCTGAGATGTCAATAGTTTCTAGCAAAGAGGTTGTAGTAGTGAGGAAGAGGTGATGTCTGAAACTGGCACAGTTGATTTTTCAGCAGTTACATGATCAATGGTTTGAATGCACGGTCTACAAATTCTGTTCCTCAGGGAATAACCAGTTACCTAGTAATTCTGGTGATCCTATTATATAATTCTAATGATTCTAATAATGATTAGAGAAAACTGCATTCATTCTGAAAAAGTTCCCTAATATCAAGGGCATGTCTAGTAAGATGTTGCATTTTTAATGTTTTTTTAACTGGGTTTACTAAACTATTCAACAGACTTGAGAAGATTTATGAGGTCCACTATTTTCCAGGGCAGGGACATCAGGTTGCAGTTTGAAGGAAAAAAATCAGAAACTTTATTTTCATCTGTCTCATGCCTTTGCAGAATTTTCAGAGATCCATTATGTAATTAGGACAAATGCAAAAATCTTCATTCAGTCTAAAAGCTTTTGCTCTTTTCAGATTGCAGATATGGTTTTTATGTAGGAATACACAAAATATGTAGTATACAAAAATAACTATTTGCTTCATTTCTTGGTAATTCAGGTTGGTCACTTGAAAAATAAAGTTATTTTTTATTCTTTTTTTATTCTTTCTCCTTCCTTTTCTCTCTTTCTGTTTCTCCCCCATCTCTCTTTTTCTCCTTCTGTCTTACACTCTCCCTTCCCTTCTTTCTCTGTTTTTCTTTCTTCTGATGTCCTGGGTCCAGCTGGGATAGGGTTAATTCCTCANGATTTAGATGAAAATTGGGAATTTATCCCATAGAGCTGTGAAATCAATAGTATGCATTTTGGGGAAGAAAATGGGCAAAAATGGAAAAGGGCAAAAATTTAATAATTTTGTTAAGTATATTGTGTTTCTGAATATTGTGTGCTGGATGATCCATTTTGATAAAGTTTTCTAATTCAGATATTCAGTGTTAATCAAATACAAAGTATTTTTTTGAACATAATGTATGCTATCACTCACAGAAAAAAGAATCATCGTTTGTTTGTACAGGAGAGTGTAAATGCCAGAATATAAATTTAACAATCTCAAGTTAATTTTGGCTAACCAAGTAGTCATTATTTTCCAAAAGATGGCACTCTGCTTCCACCAATGCAGTGTTTGAGTTTCCTGGCTTAAAAGAATGCGGTCCCTCAGTCTATATGAATGGTCTGTCTTAAAGCATAAAGCCAACTTGAGTGTGCTTTTTTGCATTTATATGCAGTTGTATTATAAAATTGTTGTGTATTATGAAATTTCTATATTTGCTTAGCTTTTTGTCACAAATTTGAATAATCATATATTATTCCTTAATTTTAAATATCTAATTTAGGCAGTGCACATTAATGAGGGTTAAATTACTTAATGATTTAATTTTCACTTCTCATAATGTCCACTTGTCCGCTACCTGTGATATGTTAAAAATTATATTTGGAAACTAGAGTTAGTGATGGCCTTTTAACAGGGCACTCAACCTATTTTTATACACTTGTTTTATACTATTTTCTTGATACTTTTTTCCTCTAATTAACACTGACAATGTCCCTGAGAAAATAAGTTACACTTATGTTTTGAATGACTGAGAATGATGGCATTCCCTTTGTTTCTTCATGCCTTAGCAGAACCGTAAATAGGAAGTCTATGTTGCAGCATAAATATTTTCTTTCCTGACTTTTTTCACGTGAAAGAAAAAACAAGCAGGAAGAATCCTGCTTTGATTTGCTTTACCAGTTGCACTTATTGTATTTGTTTATGATAAATATGCTAAAAAAGGGAACAAAACCTCTTTCTGTTGACAACATATATTTATATGGTTGTTTACAATAAAAACTGTTTTATAAAACCAGTTATGAATTATGTTTGTATGCTGACAGCTTAATTGTCTATGTGTAGATGAGAAGTATATGTAGTTATTAAGTTTGTTCTGGTTTGGTCTGTTGCGAGAGGCAAGTAACAGAAGGTAAATGTATTTCATGTACAAAGGAACACTATGATTATTGTATTAGGTAGGTGTACCCCTGTGGAGATCAATTAGATAAACATGAATTTCTGGGGTTTTTTTCAGTAGATTGGAAGTATATGTGTAACATGAGCAGGGAATTGAACCAGAGCTGAATGCACATTGCAAATAATTTCAAAATGTTTTGAGTTTTTGAACTGAAACTGAACTTGGAATTTATTAGTAAATTCTCCAAATTGAAGCTAAACTGGCTGAAATCTGTGATTCTATGATTTGAAAAATTTATTTTAATCCCAACTGCATAACTGCTCTTCTAGTGAACCCTGGCAATGAAGAAGGTTAGTAAATTGTAAATGTGACGGTAGTTTGATTGAAGCAAAATTTGAAATAAAGGTTCATTTTGCTTAAGACTTGCTGCAGTGCTGTGTGGTGATTTACTTGAGAAGGCATTAACTTTTTTATGTGGAATAATTTATTTTCCAGGACAAACATGTGCTGACAGTAGCAATAATAGACAGGATGTTGGAAAAATTGAAGAAGTGCAATGAATTTCTGGAGCTAATTCTCAAGGGACTTAATGAATACCTGGAGAAGAAGCGCCTGTTTTTCCCCAGATTCTTTTTTTTATCTAATGATGAACTCCTTGGGATTCTTTCAGAGACCAAAGATCCTACAAGGTATGATAGTATTTAATAGATGTATTTGTGACTCACAGTGCATGCAGGTAGTCTTGTTATATGGTTTCTCTGAACCCAGAACTCTTTTTTTGCTCACTGATGGTTATGGTATTCAGTATCTGCTTGGTTAGATTTTATGATAGATGAATGCAGGGTAATTTTTAATATGGATTATTAAATTCAGTTCTGATTTCTAAACTAGTAACCCTTCCATACACTGGTTTTCAGAAGAATCAGAAGTCTGATTTTTCCCAGTAGAAAGCTGAATATCAGATGGAACCTGTATACCACAGACTTGATTTGTACCTTTTAGGGGCAGTCCTAATTAAAAGTATTTCAGAAGCTATTTGCCATATTTTAATTCTCTCTGGGATTTCTGCTCCCCAGTCTCATTCAGGATTAAACTGCAAAAAGCATAACTCGGTATTACTAAGTCCTTATACTGAGTGGCGTTAATTACTGCAGAAGCAGAAGCGATCTTGTTAAGCAATATAGCCTTCACTATAAACAGAGGAACTAGGGTTTGATTCCCAATATACAGACTTGATAGCATGCAGTGAATGCAGTGCAAGGTCATGCAAAAATAAGAATGAAAATGAAAAATAAAATACCAACTCAGTCATGGAGAATTATTCATACAATGCAATGAACAGGGCAAGAGATCTTGTGAAGAAAAATATTTTTTTTTAATTTATTACAAGCTATTGTGTTAAGGTTGTACTTGGTTGCTTTACTCAAATTCCTTAATGTTTGCTTTAGTTTTCTGAGAAGGAATAAATAGTTCATCTGTTATAGAGAATATAAGCAATGTTTTACATCTTTAAAGTGATCTTCATTGTGGTAAGAATCTTGCAGGGGCTAGTACACNAAAAGTGTTTTGAAGGAATTGCAAGAGTGGAATTTACTGATGTATTAGATATTACCCACATTAAAAGTAGTGAAGGAGAGACTGTGGAACTCATAGAGACAATCTCAACATCAGAAGCTAGAGGTCAAGTTGAAAAATGGCTGGTTGAACTGGAGGCAGCTATGCTCAAGTCTGTCCACAAGGTAACAGGTTGTACTGTCTCATTTTCTAGGATAATGTCAGTCAGCATTGATTTCTTCAGTAAATGTTAACGTACTGCAATCACTTTTTGTTGTTTGTACCTAGCATAAATGCCAAAACAATGAATTCAGTTTTTAAAGGTTATATCTTTTTTCAGTTCTGATGTCAATTTCTGGTCGTAAAATTCTCTAAAATTATTTAAACTTAAATAGTAGTGTCAAAAATGTTTGCACCAAAGATTCTTTTGCCAAAGATTGTTCTACACTTGATGTAGTATTAAAGGACAGGATTGAACTGAAAGATTGCACATGTTTGGTTTTTTTTTAATGTTCCTCTTAATTATGACTACCTTAATCAAACCGCTTAACTCTTCAGATTATATAATTCTAGTCTTTACAGTGTCTTATCATTGTGTTGTATATCTAACTTTCTCTGTCATCGTCTTTTTTGTGGTCCTTTTCAATGTTAAGTGAGTTAATTAAATGTGCACACGCTTTCCCTGTTAAAATGTAACAGTTTAATTATTGTAGTGGCATAGCAGTACAGAAGACAGTGAATAACCTGATCTATTTGGTCCATATCAGACATGGAAAAACTGAGCTGCTTGAACAGGAAATGGTTAAGCACCATTTGTCTGCATTTAGCCTTGACTACAGAACTTCTATAATGATCTAAAACCAGATAACGTTTATGTAGTTTTAATGTCAATACAGACACATTTTGGCCTCATAAATGTATTTTTTTATTGATGCTATTTATGCATTGACTGTTAAAAGCAAAAGGCTTGGAACTGCAAAACAAATGGCAGATTTTCACTCAGGTAGTTCATACTTCTTGTCTGAGTTTATCTAAATGTATTGAGGAGTTTGTTGATAATAAGACTTTATTCCTGATGGGGTTTTGGTAATGGCAGGAAAATAACCTGTTGGTATCGATTGGAAGTTGTTTTCCAGTGCAAGTTTTTATTTCATTTGGATTATCCTTGAGTGGTGCTAGAACTGCATTAATAATTCTATTATTAGAAAATACATTTGAAGTTAGATATAAATTTAAATAATAGAACCTGCAAAATTACAAGCTCTGGGNACATAACCTAAATTAATTCTAAAGCTGAACATTACCTATTTTTGCGTGTAGCTGTAGTGTGCTTTTTCCCCATCTAGGTCATTGGGGATGCACTTGAAGCTTATCCAAAAACTCCACGTGTTAATTGGGTAAGAGAATGGCCTGGGCAAACAGTTCTTTGTGTATCCCAAACCTTCTGGACAATGGAAGTAGAGGTGTCTATTAGAAATGGCCAAAAGGTAAGTATACTTTAAATTTAAATTTATGTCATTGATGTAATGCAGTAGTAAATCAGACCTTTGGTAATAACCTTTCTGGATTAATAGGTGCTCGATGTAACAGTTAAGCTTTTGAGTGTCTACTTTAAAGATCTGCCTGAAATGTGATCCTTGAAGACCTTGAAGTTAATATTTCCTTTTGGATTTAGACACCAATGCTTCTGCACTACGTCAGAGTGCATTCTATTTAGCTCAACATGTAGTTTATATGTTTCTGTGAAAGCAGCCCAGTGGTGTATTCGGGTGGTATGAACTACCATAGCTTGTCTGTTCATCTCTCGTTCAGAAGTCTAACTTACCTTCATTAATGTTCATTGCTTTTTATGAAGATGGGCTAGAACTGGCATTAGAAGATACATACCATCCTGACCTTTGTCAAATAATGAATATATATGCCTGACTGGTACAGAATTTATAAACTGTTAAGAAAAGCTAGTGGGAATAAAGGTACTTAAGGCACTGAATTAAGATTCAGGATATGTGTTTTGTAGAACCTTTCTTCTTTCTATCACTAAGGCTTAATGCTCTCAGTTGTTGTGTTTGGAAGTGTTCCAGAATCGACACCATCAGATAAGGCAACTAGATTTTCATTTTCTAGTGTTTGGACAGAAAGAAGCATCAAGATTTGCACATTTATATATAAAGTTATAACTTTGTGATACTTCATAGTACTCTCCTTTTCATTCCTATTTTTTGCAATGACATAGTATCAATTGAAAAAACTTTTACATTATTATGGGTTTGGATTTTCCCTGTTCATATATAGCTGAGCTGTGCCACAAACACAAAATTCAATTTGATCTTTAATCCATATATGGAGTAGTATTTTAAGACTTTATAGCATTTCTCTGCTTATTTACAAGTTTAAACCATGGCTCCTGGTAATAGTGGCTTTTTTGAGCAGCTGCATTCTGACAAACAAGGGAAAGAAGCTTCTGGGTGTCATGGAAAAGGGAATTAAAGGAAGAGGAGGACTTTATCTGCTAATGCAAGGAGTTAATCTTGCAACATATCTGAAGATTTGGAAAAGTTTTGAATATGTTTTCTTCTCCCAGTAATAAAGGAGATCCTCAGTTTCCTGGGAAAAGAAATAAAGCTTTTACATACTGCACCATTTATTCTCAATTGGTGAGAGACTTTCAGGAAGGAGAGACAGTAATTCTAATCTTAGAGATTTTAGGTTAAAAAAAGAAAAGGCAGGCAATTTTACCTTAATGAGTCTGTAGTTAGTGAATAAAAGAGGAAGTTAAGCAAGGGTTATATTAGTTTTTGGGAATGTTTGTTACAGAGTTCTGAGCCTA
>VZTO01000121.1:0-18211 GCA_013400615.1 Syrrhaptes paradoxus
AAACAAACAAACAAAAACCACAGCAGAACAGTGAGAGTGACCTTCTTCACAGAGGTTTTACAGAGCATGTGCCTCAGTGCTTAGCACTGGGCATCAGCTGACAACTCAGAGAAATCTCAGAGCCTCCAAGGAGGAAAAGTTAAAAATAAATTAGCAAATGAAAACTTTGTAATAACCTGTACAAAGAGGCTTCTTTTGCTCCACTGTATAACAGCAGATCGACAGCTAACTAAGGGGCAGGGGACAGCGTCTGAGCAAAGGGGATCACGAGGAACTGGATTCTGCAGTGTTTTCCCTACTTGACCACAAACAGCACAGAAAACTGAGATGAAAAACAAAGCCAGTGGGCACAGGTTGGAGAGGTTAGGGAAAAACAAGAGAAGTTTTAAGCTGAATGAATGTACTGGAATTTACAGAAAATCCACTTCAGACTTTTCTTAATAATAAATATAGAAGTAGGTTGGCAGGTTCTATGTATAAAACCATTAACAAGGAAACACCTTAATTTATAAAGGGGCACCTTCACACACCTTTGAAAGTCTGGTTTGAAGTGCAACCTGACATTTTGCCTTTCGCCAGCCAGGCAGATACACAACCCACTCACACCCAGGTTCAGGGGTCCGAGACAAAACCTGTCACCCTTAACAAATGTTGGATTTAACATTGGTTAAATGTTAAGTAAGAAAGAAGTAAGTAGAAAGATGACAGAAGACAAACTCAGTAGCAGAGAGCAGGTTCGCAGGTGTTCTAATGTTTTTTTTCCCTATGGATGCTGACTATTTGCAGAGCACAAAGGTTATAATGAAGCAAAGCGATTGCAGTGAATTACTGTGAAGCAAACCAATTACATTAACTGGAGAGAGCACTTGGCACCAAGCTCCTATCTAGCTGAGCTGAAAACACAGCCACAGAACAGTACAGTAAGTTAACTCTGACTTGGCCCTCTCCGAGTAAAAGTGTCAAACGTGTGTGATTGTCCACTGACATTAATGAGTTTGGGAATATTTGAAAACTGTGTATTATGCATGAGGAACATATTCTTAACCTGGAAAGCCCAATGTTTATGGTACCACTGTAAAACAGTTTTTGGTGAAAGATCTGGTGACAGCAGAGAAGACACGGGTTTTACAGAAGCCCTTTCCTTTTGACTTCTTTCTCATCAGGTAAAACTCAGTGAATACCTCAAAGTTTTTCTTGTGCTTTTTATGAGTTTGTTAGGATGCATGGAGGACATCCGGAGGGTAAGACTGCTGACACCTCTTCCATCTCTACAGACAGTATCAACTGTCTCTGGGAGCAAACAGCAAAGTTAAAATCAAAGATAGTAAAACAGGCCAATAAAAATGTTGATGCGTAGAGAGGTTTGGGGCTTTTTCTTTGTTTCTTTGGTTTTCACTTACTTAATTACAGCTATGTTTTGCTCTTGGTCATTTGAACTTCCAAGCCTCTTAAAACTGTCAGTGAACCAAACTACAAGTGAGCACAGCCCAGTCCTGCAGTGGTCAATAGAAACATTAGAGTACGCTAGCGTCTGGAGGATTATTGTTTGCTTGGCTGACAAGTGGCATCAAATTGCGAAACAGGTTTCTTTCCCTTGTGTGATCAATTGTGTCCGCTTTAGAAATAAATATATCTACAAATCAAATAATTTGTAGTTGTCCTCAGAAATTAAAAAAGTAAATGGAAAATTTTCCATTCAGCTTTCCAGAATTCTTTAGAAGACACAAAGTGCTTGCCACTCTGAATAACCTCTTGAAAAGTAAGGACTTTATGGATCCCAAGTACAGATACATCTGAAAGCCTTTCTTTGATGTCCCTTTCTTTTTCTGAAGAGTGGCCTAGGGGCTTTCCAAGCACCTTCTAGAGGTAAATCAGTTTTGTAATGCAAGATGAATGAGTTGTTTCTGTTAACAGACAACTGGACTGGCACATGCTGTTATGCTCACAGCATGCACAGGTGATCAGACAGATGCAAAGGTTTCACCTCCCTTGTAGGAGGCTGCACTGACTGTCCCTGGGGTTTGGCAGGTGGCACGGAGGCAGTCCAGTCAAAGCTACTGTTCTCAGAAACATGCAAGTAGGCACACACACCTGGGGAATGACCAGAGACATGGTTTCATTCATGTCTTCCTAGGAACAGATGAAAACAAACCCACATCTGCTTTTCGAGCAGCCTAATCACAGGCATCTCATTACTTGGGGGAGATGATATTATAGTTTAACCTTAGTTCCACGGAGTACCTTAGGGGCATAGCTTTGCTAGTAGACAACTGCAGGAAACTGAGAAAAATCAGCAAGCTGCATGCCTTGCAAAAAGCGCAGTTACTCAAGGCAAATTCCACAAAGATTTGAGGTCAATGCACACAATTAAAAATTAACCATCAGTGACTTAAAGCCACTACATTTCTTGGATGACAATGTTGCTTTAGGATTTAACAGGCATTTGTTTCTCATTTCTAATCAGCCTTCCTGTGGTTTCACAAAGAAAAACTATAATGAAACTATAATGGATGGGTTATTACTAGCCATGTAGCATCCACCATCATACAGATGTAGAAATGCACAGCAAACTGTATTTCAGAACACCATGGAAAATCACAACCAAAACAAACTGAGGAGAGACTTTTTAGGCTGCTCCTTATTTGCCAAGCCAGCAAAGAAAAAAATAGCAGCTCCAAGTGACCAGGCGGGTGAAAAGCTTGCAGAGCTCCTCGGAATGGCCTATTATCACCTCAGCAACCCTCAGTCACACATATTTCATAAGGAAAGGAGTAAAACCAGCTCTTGGCGCCCAGGGCAAAAACATTATTTGATAAAAAAAACCAAAAACAGTTGTGGCATATAAAATCTGCAGGCACTTCAACTATGCTGATTAGGATAGGAAAATACGATGTGACAGAAACAGAAAACAATCTGGAACATCATCCTAAGGAAGAAGAAGAGGTCTTTAACAAGGGTCATGTAAGCCAGGTGGCTCAAGGTGTTCCCCCAAGGTGATGCAGAGACCCTTTCAGATGATACTGTTGAAACAACACTGCAGCTGTTTCGTGCAGCCCCTGCTCTGGGCAGGCTGAGAGAATTTTCTGCAGGGTAAAGAAGCAAATATATGTTAGCAATGGAGGTGATGCCTGAGGAGTTGACAGGAACTCCCCAAGGCGTGCCAAGTCCCAAGTGATCAAGTGTCAATTTGACACTCTTCTGAGCAGCAGTTGGCTTCCTCCACGAGCACTTTGGAAACCCTTCTTTCCAGAAAGCAGCACAGACAGTAGCAAGTGGTTCAGTTACGATATTCCATGATGAATCACAACGCAATGGGTTACTTTTTAAACTCACCTCTCCCAGCTACTCTAGCTGAAATAACTCATGCACTGCATACAGGCTGAGGACAGAAGTACACCATAGGATGCAGAGATACCTCAGACGCCGTTAAATGAATTAGCTTAGGAACCAGAAGTGGTTTATCCTCAGCAGCATGCTAATTTATCCTGCTGATGCACCTAAAAATCTAATGAGATCGACAAGATTCAGTCCTTCAGTAATCTTCAATGGAATCAAAGTGGATGAAAGAACAGTCAAACAAAAAAAACAACAACAACAACAACAACAACAACAACAAAACACCAGCACAGCCCATCACAATGCCTAACATTTGAATGTATCTAATCATCTCAGCTGTCTTTGGAAGGAGGTGCCATGCCTTTGGCCCAGGCAGCAAAGGAAAGGGTGAGGACTAGTATTCGATAGATGGGTTGGATGAAGTATTTATACTGTGTAGGTCTTTGCCTACCAAAAACTTAGGTTGACATTCTTGAATAGAATGGCAAAACAGGACACATATCCAACTTATGCCTTACTGAGATTTTTCAGCCTATTGAATTAATATAAACCATGACCAACCACAGCCTGTGCTAAAGCGTTGAGCTGAGAAACAGAGTGGCACATGAGCTAACACGCCCACTGTTCAGCCTTTCCTGCTCCTGGCAGCTTCTTGAAGATGTGGCATAGTCAGCTGTTGACAGTAATGGCACAGTGAGTTATGGTTCAATCTACCACCAAACATGAAGCAGGACCCTACCTTGGGTGATCAAATTAAAAGCAGTTGTGTGAATCTTGAAACTGTGCTCAGTTCCAAGCAAGGAAACAGGGAATAGGTCTCCCTGAGGAGATGGGGTACAGTGGGTAATCTTAATCTTCAGCTATTCAATTCATTTTCCCAGAGTGCAATCCAAAAAAGGTATACTGCTTCATGGGTTCAGCTAGCTGATTGACAGGCTTTTCGAGAACATTGCATTTCCCATGAGGTTCCTATGATATATTTCAGTGGAAGGAGCTTCAGAAAAGACGCGGTCTGGTAGAATTAGGAAAAAAGAACAGAAAAGAGTATGTCGTGACGACTGAGCGGCCAAGATCTCTACTAAGCACCTCAACAAAAAGATGATAATCACTTGCAGTCCCCTCTGACTTCAAAGGATTAGATTATAATTACCCCTGGAAGAAAAATTAACTTGCTAATATAGACACTTTACATATAGTGGTAAATATCACCAGATACCCTCAAATAGGCTGATAATGAACCAGTGAAATGACTACTGTAAGGAATTCTCAAGAGTTTGGGAATCAGGTCTTAAAATAAACCTCGCACTCAAAATAACAGCTCTGACAGTGTACCAGCTGCCTGCACAGATTTGGTCAACACAGGAAGACTAGGGCTCCAGTGTGTCTGTGGCCATGTTCAGGTCAAAGCCAAAATCTCCTTTAGCAAGGAAAACCTGAGTGAGGCAGACTAATCCCCTGAAAGTATGGTGAAGCCCAAGAGAATTTGGATAGTACAGAACAGATCCCCAAATTGACAGAAATTCTCATGGTTGACAGGTATTGGGAAGAAGTGGTTGATTAATTCATGAGACAGAAGTGAAATGAACTAAAACACTTTACTGAATTTCTACCTGTAATATTTACTCTGCTTATTGCTCCTATTTATGTAGCGACCACTGTAAAAATACATACCTAAGGACCAAAATACAGCTTAATTCTATTTCACCAATGTTTTCCCTTCTTGTTCAATAAACCAATATATTCTTCTACTCTATCGCTTGATCTAAATTTCCTTAAAATTTAAAAAAACCCAGTGACACTTGTGGTATGGAAAACGCGATAGGATGCTCTGAGGCAAAAGGGGATTAATTGTAATTGTTGACTTTTCTGAGTACACTTAACAAAGCAGCAGCCACATGCTGCCCTGTTCCATGAATCCAGGAGACTGTTTGAGCAGGCAGTTATATTACTCCAGGGTGGGAATGAAATCATGTGGGAGCAGCAAGCACAGCTCATGGAGAAAAATTACCATTTTATATTTATTACTTTGGCTGGCTTAAGTGCCACAGGAATAGATTCTCTAATGCATTTGAGTGCAATTTGACTCTCTTGCTTTGTAAACTATTTTTAGGGAGAGTCTCAGAAGACTGTTAAAGGCACAAGCTATCTGATTTTCAAAGGTTATTTTGGTGGTTTATCAAAAGGATATAAATAACATGATACATCTCTCTAGATTAGATTGATACTTTGAATTCAGCTAAGAGATCAGAATTTTAGGAGAAAAATGCCTGGTTTTAACTTACACATCGTTTTTGTTCCATAAGCTTAAGCACACTTCTTCAGCAGGCTTATCATCATTTTGACTTTCCATTGGTAACTGTACAGTGTGGATTCTTTGTGCTTTAAAAAGAAGATATTATTCTAATGAAGCTACAGGCTTGAACATGCCTAACTGCATGATTATATTGCTCACAAGTCAATGGCAAAAGAGCATAAGGAAGTTCTATTTTAGAGAAGATATATTTTAAGGAAAAAGTAGACAGGCATACGTTTGTGCCTCTAAAAGGGTGTCTAATCAACAGCACATTATTTTCATGGAACAGCAAGGTAATTTCAGGTTCGCTTCCCCACCTTATGCCTTCATGCAGCCATAGAACATAGCTACTTGTCAACATCCGGTTATTCTTCATCTTGCACACTGGAAATCTGGTGTTCCAGCATAAAAATGTGCCTGCCAGCTGCTAGGACCATACTACAGATTAATTTTTGGTTTGGCCTTCCAACACAGACCGATCAGTACCTTGAGGAAGTATATGCATTCTTCCTGTATGTGCAGTAACGGTTATATACTGAATGAATCACATGATAAGACTGAAAACTCAGCCTATTTACTGATTTACAACATTACAATAATAACTCTGAGGCGCTTTCTTTCTAATTTAATAGTCTTTTCTATGTTAGTCACTGAATCTTGAGCTGAATACATTCCAAAGCAGAGTCAGAGGATGCTCCGAGTCTGGAACCTCTGAACAAAGCCTCTTCTAGCTGCCATTTCAGCGAATACCAGCAAGCATCTTCCAACCTACCAGCTGGCCACCAAAACAACTGCTACACTATACTTAATAAAATATTTATTGTCCTTCTTAAAGGACACAACAGGTTCCCATAAGAACTCAAGGTCATTTCTGTGAGGAGCTCATTTCCTCTCCAGTGGTACTGCCCAGGGCATCGTTTGTCTGCCCTGTAATGCTGCAGGGAGCGTAGGTGCGGGAGGAGCCAATTGTAATTTTTTTTTGTTTGGCCATTGTACTATTTTATACCAGCACTAGGAGAGAAAGTGAGAAAAGTATCAACATCTAGCTGCCATCATCCTGGGAAATTCTAACCCACGCCAGTGACTGTAATACAGAGTGCAACATTCATCCACACTAATTCATCACAAGCCAGCAGTTTCAAGCTGTTTCCTTTCTCAAAGCTGGATGCAACAAGCAGCCAGCCCACCAGGTTCATCAGATGAGGACTCCCACGCCAAATTGGCAAGGTCACCGAGCCTCACAGCATCTGACGGGAACCGCCTGATTGCTGCCGGACTGCAGAGACCTTCGGACAGTGACTGTCTTCCCTAGGACAAGACTTGAAGATAGTTGTTCCCTCTCCTACCTCTCAGATAAGTCTGTGAATTGATACAGGGATTAGAAAAGCAATTTCTCCTCCAGTTGCACACAGCACCATCTGTGCTTGAATAACGGTGCTGGAGCAGTTGCGTGGCAGGCAGTTGGCAGTGAATCACACCAAGCAAATCAGTGTAGACTTAGCAGCTTCAGTGACTTACATTGATTCAAGTGAACTGTAGCTGTGATACACCAATTTACACAGCAAAATAAGAAAACACATTATTCTAGTTTTTTTGTTATTTCAGTCAAAACTCCCCGTTTTGTGAGACCTACTAATTTTTTTTTTTAATTCTTGCACGTAAAGGTAAACTAACCCATAACAAGATTAAACTATGCCTTAAATGCTCTCAAGGAACACCGCACAGATCACTGGACAGTCTGCCTCAGTGCTTTATAGCAGGCCAGATCCTTCTCACACTGCTTTTATTCATTGTCCCATTTTCTGTAATGGGACTACCCCTTAAGGAATGGAGAGGACACCTCCGCTCCAGCTCTCAAGTCTAAAAAGTACAATGTTTTCACTACTAGCATCTTCAAAGACACATGGATTTAGCAACAGTAGGAAAGAAAAGGATCTTCCAGATCTTGTTCTTTATTCTAGTAAGAGTCACCATTATGTGCCAACAATTCCAACAGCTGCAACATTATTGACTTTTTTTTTAAGTGATATGATATATACCGTAGGCATAGGAAATAATTGAGAAATTCAAGAAAATAAAACTGTTTCTCATGGACACAAAAAACCAAGCAGTATGTGTCAAAGCAGTAACGTCAACCCTTCCCTGAAAATCAACTCCAGAAAGCTGTTAATACTAGAAGTCAGAAATAGCTCGGATGAGTCAGAAAAGTATTTTCTTTCTCTCCCAGCCCCAGCCATAGCCAGGTAAACATGAAGCCACATCATGGAAACAACAACTTACAAATGAGAAAAACAAAGGATAATGCAGAAGTCAATTCAAAGATCAACAGGTGACCTTGCTTCTAGAAAACCTCTCTGTGGGAAATCTTTTTAGAGGAAAAATACTTATGTTTATGAAAATCTTCTTAGAATAAAAATACTTATGTTTGTGAGACCTTCTTAGAAGAATAATACTTATGTTTGTGAGAACTTTATTAGAAGAAAAATACTTGTGTTTGTAAGAATCTCCTTAGGTGAAAAATACTCATGTTTGTCGGAACCTTTTTTAGAAGAAGGTCCTCATGTAGTTGATGTCTACTACAGGGAAAATAACACCTGCAAGGGATGAGAAAGAAAGCAATTGTTCAGGATGTGAGTGAGATAAAAAGAAATTGAAAGTAAAAAATCAACAGGATTAGGTAATGTTAAGGGTCCCATTCCCAAGACCAAAGTTAGCCAATAGAACTCTGTCTTTAAGATTTTAAAATCATTGTATCCAATCAGTAATTGCCAAATCTGCGTGAATTCTGTATAAAAGTGTGTAATTGAGGCATAATAAATGGCTACAGCTTAATCATATTGGTCTGCGTAGTCCTTAGCCGCGGCACCTCTCTGCTTCCAAACTCCAGAAACTGCATGCAATGAACTACACACACCTTTTTCTTTTTTTTTTTTTAGGGATGAAAAAATAAAATAAAAAGAAAGACAAATAATGAGTTCTACCACAGCATGCCCAGGCTAGGAAGAGGGGAAAGACACTCAAATCAGATACCTAACACTACACTGGAACACTTCAAACGCATTTCTACAGCTGTTTTCTTCTCATAATTTCTCACTTAGTATCTGTAACTGTGGGAACATAGAAGAAAAACTAAAGATTTAAAGAGGTAGGGGTTGAGAAGCAAGATATGAATGGTTTCTTACAAGGATCAAAGAAAGGACAGATAAGAAAGATCAAATCTAACTAAGAAAGAAATGGCAGATGGCAGCTCAGTAATGGTCAAATGTCCATCTCTGGTACAGTGTTTAACCCGTACAACACAGAATCCTGTGGTGCCACATCTGCTTCCTCTACAAGTAACGGTGAAGAGTTATTTTTGAATGGCCACACTATAGATTTTTTCCCTGGTCACAGAAATGCACAAGTTCCATTCAGTGACGCTGTCTCTTATGTCTCGGTTTCTGCTGGTTACCTCCTTAACAGCTGGCTTCTGAAACTTCTTGCATCCACAATATTCCGTAGCAGAGTAGTTACTATATTTGTCAAACTTTTGAGATATCTTTGAAAGTATTAACTTTGCTATTATTTAGCAAAACTCAAAAATTCAGAACCCCTTTCTAAAGTAATTCAGAGAAAAGGTGTTTGGTATCAGATAATACAGAAAAAAAAATCTGAGACACAAGCTTAATTTATCTATTTAGTTTCATCGAGGAAATACTTTTTGTTGGTTGATATTATGTGACCAAATTTAAAGCTGGTTATGCTTTCAGCATATCTGCACCCCTCCAACAACCTTTGACTTTCTTCTGAGTGCAAACTAGGGAGTTAGAGAAAAACAGGTTAGAAACACTTTGCTTTGAGTCATTAAAAAAAATAAAACTACATCAGTTCTCTACATTTTTTAAATCATCTGTTTAAACTCATTACAGGTCTCCATTCTGATCTCAAGTTGCTAAACAGTTTGGCTTGTCTATTAGAGGCATAAAGTTAGATCTGTAATGATAGTGCTAACCAAATGGATAACAAACTGGCAATGAGAGGATGCTGGGTCTGTTCTCATGAGACTACAGCACTACATTGCCAGCAACAATTTTAACTCCTGGAACAGCAAGCAGTTCCAAAGCCCTCCTTGACTGCTTTATTTTCAGTCTAGTCCACTCTGAAATGAAGATTTTTCTCAGTGTGCGTGGCTTGGAGCACTGGTTTGCTATGATTGCAGACCCTAACGAAGATCTTGCCACAGCCATCTCTTTGATAAATGAGATTTCAAGCTTCAGGTGTTGCATAAAGAATTCAGATGAGGTCATTTCTGTCCCCTCACTCTTTTCACATGTCCAGCCTATGGTATGCAGCTTACTCGAGGAATTAAAAGCCAGCCTTTAACCATAGCAAAAGGATGGCCAGCAGCCCCCGTTGTGTTTGATTCCCCACCCACTTACCGAGTACTCTGGTGAAACTTCATCTCTGTAAGCCTATTTCTTATTTTTCTTACAGCACAGCCTGTCTGAAGGCTCAGTCAGAACCACAAGGCAAACCCCGACAGTCCCCCCCTCCCAGCCCATGCAATGGGATGCGGCTACGAGGAGAAAGAAACATGCTGCAGACACCATCAGCCAGCCCAAGGAACATATGAAACATCCCGCTGCTCAGGCCCAGGCACCAGAAACATCCCATTCTCCCACGCTATGACTCAGATTGGCCAGGTGCTTGCAGTTAGACAGCAGCTCGGCAGCACTGCCGTCAGCACCAGCAAAGCAACCAGCTCAAGAAACAGTGGGTGGCATCTGCGACAGGGGGAAGGACAGAGCAGCAGTGTTGCCTTCGTTGCCCACCAGTGGTCAGAGGGCGGGGGACGTGTCCTTGCCCAAGTGTTCCTGATTTAGCACTGATGAAGCAGCACCTTGGGTGTCTCACGGATCAATCAGTAATACAACCTGCTTTACAAGAGCCACTGAACATGCTTGTGATGCTCCAAATGCACAGAGGCTGGTTTCTACAGGAAAATATTGTAATTGCACAAGGGGTGACTGTTTTGTAAAGCTGCTAGTGGATGCAGCCAGCACAGCTAATGTGATCACCCAAAACACCGATCCTAAGAATTTTACTTTTAAAAAATTGTAGTCCAAATCGATTGGAAAATTAAAAATATATACCCCAGAATTCCAAAGGGACAGCCCATTTTATATACAAAATTACCTATACAACTAAAAAATGGATGAGACTGAATTTTCTAGAGGTTCTTATAAAACCAACAAGAAATAGCTGCAGTAAAGGCTGGCCACTTTGTGGTGTTTGGGGGATTTACCTATACCCCCTTTGCAAATCCCTTTGGATTTTAATTGGATTTTTCAGGTTATTATCAGCTATATCCTTCACAAGGAAAACCATTGCCTTATTGAATGGGCTTGAAATAAAAACTGAAATCCAGGGGACTGGAGACCCCTGCAAAAGGTAGGAAAAGTCTACCTCCGCCCCCCAGCAGCAGCCAGGGGTTACAGCCCAGCCCTTTTGACAGAAACAGGAATCACTGGCAGCCTGTGCTCATGTGCTGCAAACTGCAGGGACATCTGGGCAGGGAGTGACCTTGTCTGGACATCACTGTGTGTAGGGGGAGACGCAGAAGACGGTGGATGGCTGGTGAGGGAGAGCAGGGGCAGCAGCCACATCCACCAGCCTTTAAGAGCTCGCTGCATCCCAGTGCTGGGTCCCCCAGGTAGAACACCAGAAAGGATGAGGCTGCCTGAGCAGTCCCAGTGGATGGCCCTCACATGTACTGACAGTCATCCTTCTGCAGGCTGGGCTGAGGCAGAAATCCTAAAAGCCTAGGACACATAAGAGCTATATTTTAAACCACTTGGATTACAGTGTACGTATACATGTGTTTTTTTTCAGGGTAAGCATTTTACCTAGTGATCTGGCTGATAGAAAATCAGGACCAGATCCTGATAGCCATTACCCACACAGCTGGTTTCTGATCCCCTTTGCTCAGCACCGTGGACTTTATTTGATGAACTGACCTATTCACATGAAGTAGGACGATTGTTCAAGGGGCAAGACTTTGTGCACAGTATGAATAATGATGGAAGAATTTAGAAAGAAATTAACAGCACTAAACAGTACAAGTTATTTTGAACTCCTCATTGCCTAAATGAAAGGCTAGATAGTGAAATGTTTGGGAGCACACAGCAAAACGCTGATTCTTAATTGCTACACTTTCTTCAGGGCTCATATGCAACAACTGGATATATATTACAGAAAAACAAGTCTTTATATTTGGTGTGGTTTTAGTTGGGTTTGGAGGGTTTTTTTCCATTTTTCCATGTGGATTCACAGCCTTTGGAAGTCATAAGCTGACAGGAAAAAAAAAGGACACAGAGAACATGCAATTGTTAAAAGGATTTGGGGTTCAACTTGCTGCAGAAGCTTCAATGTGAGCCTAGTGCCATTCCCACCTCCGACTCCCACTGCTTAATTTCATTATGTGCCCAAATGGGCAGAGGCTATATCATTTTAAGGTTTGTGACCTAGACTTAAAATGGAGTAAATGAGGATGCTCATCACTTTGCAGAATCAAATACTGGGATCCAGTCCTGTCCCCTGTAAACATTTTAATAGCAGCAGGTCTGAGCTGCAGAGTGGAGAACTAAGAATACTTTAATTAGTTAAATGCTAATTGCCCTGGCACTACACATAACACCGAAGAAGGCTGGGAGGAGTCGGGCTTATCAGTGAGGAGCAGCCACCAGCACAGCCTGGCTTGTGGGAGGGAAACAAACTGTGCCTGCATCCTCCAGGTGATGCTCTGCCTCCTGCGAGAAACCTCTCCTGATCTGCCCTTAGAAGAGCAGTTCCAACACGCTCACCCTTTGGGATATTTGTACCACTGAGCCCTGGATTAACATAAAAGGCTAGTAATAAAGTAAATAAGATGAGCTGCTTCCCACAGAGGACTGAGTCACAAAGAAAAATGAAAATAAAAAGAAAAGCTATAAAATCGGGAGGGGTTTTTTTCTAACTTTGTGTCATTTTTAAGGAGAAGCTAGGAAATAAAGCAGGATGAGGGAAGCAAAGGCTTTTCCCATCATGAATGCTTGAATGCTGTACACATGATCTCATTGGTAATGGGTCAATGCCTCCCGCTGTGCCTTGGGGAAGATGGCTGTGATATATAAAATACTTTGAGTGGCTGTTGACATTGCAGAAACCTTTCATTTCTCTCTGTTCCTCTCTCTTTTTTTTTTTTTTTAAACTGCATCTATGTCTCCATCTTAAGCCTATGAAAATGAAGAACTTCATAACAATCGGTTGAGCTGGTAATTGCATATTACACCATTTACCACACACGGACAATCAACATTTGTCACACTGTTAGTAAAAGGAACTGAAGATTTAAGCACAAATAAGGACATTCATGACTCATTGTCATCAGTAGTGCTGATGTCAGGGACTGGTTCCAGGGAATTTTTGGGATGCTGGAGCCATCAGTTCAGACCCAAACCAAAATCAATAGAAAGGCTCCCTTCCAGCCCAGGGAGATAATAGTAAGTGGTGTAACAACTAAGAGGTTGTATTTGCTTTCATTAGCTCATTCATCACACATTATGGAAAAAAAAAAACCAATCAGATCTTTCCCTATCAGGGTTCCTTTAGGAAATTCACTATTTCATGCAATCGGTGTCCTCGTAGAAGTACGAAATGCCAAGAGGGCTCAGCAGAGTATTCTAATGCCTCTAAAGAGAAGGTGACAGGCAGTGGTCAGAGAGGATATTTTGCTCTACATAAAGACAGAAGTGGGTGTAGAAATGACACAGCAGAAGAAAGCATTAAAATTGCAAAATACAGCTTCATTATAGCAAATATATATGATCATGATTACTAATGGCAAAAAGCAAGTAAATTTTCTAGAGTACTGGTGACATTTCAGCTTTCTGTAGGGCACTGTAACGGAGAAATTTCATGTATAATAGGTGGAGGGGGATTATTCTGTTTCCTCTGCTTTCCCTAGTTCAACAGCAATACAAAGAGGAGTAGACTATTAATATGTATATAATACAAAAAAAAGAAGAAATATTTGAGTATTTGTATTCCATCCTTCTCTGGACTCACTATAGTACTCATCAGTAAACAAGGAGAGATTAGAGGACCAAAACCCATCATTACTTATTTTTATTGTGTTTATTACTTACTGCTATTTACTTGCAGTTCTTAAAACTAACACAGATAAAATTATCTGGAAGATGAGTTTCACTGCACTATCCTCTCCCCTTCCCAAGGGGAAAAGACAGGTTTTAATACAGGCAGTGAAGAATTTCAAAGGCTAGATATTGCCCAGGCTTTCAAGCTCCCTAGAAAGCCCTCGACGCTAGAAATTTCAGCAAGAATGTACTGTAGAAAACACACACAGAGTATTTAATACTAATTATTTTTCCTCATTTGTGGTACATTACGTTAGTACTTTTTACTGCGTGTTTTCTTCTCTGCATTTATGTACGCGTGAGCTTATTTCATACTAGAAAAGAGACACATCAAGGTATAACTCCCCTACCTTGGCAAAGGGGCACAGTAAAACTCGGCTGCTGTCAGAATATTTGCTGCAGGATACCGTTTTCCATGAAAACTATAACTACCAACAGCGACCAAAAAGGAAGTCAAACCAATCAAATTCTTTTCCCCAAAACTTTTTTAATAAAATATCTGTTTTTATAGGTCTTTTGCAATAACCAGCTTCGAATCAAAGAAAGAAGACATTTTCCACACTGAAAAATTACTAGCGAGAAAGGCAGAAAAGCAAACGACCTCATTAGGTTTAACAGGATCCACTTACACAAATCCAAGCTATTTGGAGAGCACTTAGTACTCCACAGAAGATCTTAATGATCTGTCATTGCCTTTCCCCCACCAAAGACATAGAAAAATCTGTACCATGCTGAGGACCAGGCTTTCTGGTCCACACCCACCTCACTCAAGCATGACCTGTTGGCCTCAATTCAAAAGAAACTGAATGCAGTCCTTTAGCCTGAATTTCAAAGCTTAGACTAGGTGATCTAGTGACAACTTTAAGCCTTTTAAAAAACCACGCCTCTACTTTTTTTTTTTTTTTTAACTCTCCTTTTTATTCTGTTTTTCTCCCTTGGGCACTTTGCTGGATCTATCTGTAATTTGGCAAAATAACTAGAAGTTCTGAAAACGCACAGTGTATACCTGTGTGTACCTACACCTTTCCCCCAACCAGGGCCAGAAGAAGAGATGTGCTAAGGGCACACATTAAGCGTCCGGACAAAAACAAGCCTTGGATGGAACTCAGCATCTTTTGGATACTCAATAAACACGAGGATGGTGGAGTCAAAAATAGAACCTATTCTACTACAGAAAACACAAGTTCATGTGCTGTATCTTTCATGGTTATCTGTTGTTCTTTCTCATATCTTTTTCCCCTACTTCCATATGCAAAGCTGCTCATTTCAATATGTCAGGAGTCAAAAATCAAAAGACTTCTGAGCCACTGAAAAAAACTCACTGGTGGCATTTATCTTCAGAGATAAATCACGTTACTAGCACGCAATCCTTGACCACTCAGCGGTAAGGTGCAACACAATGACTGACTCATTAAAAAAAAAAATATATCTAAAACTTTGCCTCATCTCTGTCCTTCACACCTTATATAACTGCAGCTCAAAAATAAGGAGAGCACCTTGGTAATTTATAACAGAAAATACCTCCTTCAGGCATCCAGATTTTGTCTGGCTCTTTCCTGAATTCTATTTTTTAAGCTCTTGACACCATGTCTTCATCACAGACGGTAACAACATAACAACATCTGTAAGCAATGCCAGCAAGATATTTCCTAGTTAAGCACAAGGAAAAATGGTGAAATAAGGGTAAAGGAGTTGCTGTAAACACTAAACATTTAGAACCAGAACATTTAGAACCAAGAGCCTGGCCTCCACACACTCTAAAATGCAAAAATGAAAAGAGCAACTATAATATTAATAATTAAAATTGAATTTAAAGTAGTGCAAGTTAAAGCCAAGGGAATATTTTTATTTTATAAATTTTTTATTGTTTTTGATCAGTTATAGCCACGGAAGGCTGTGAATGCAGAAATTTGCATGCAAACGAAATAGTATGTACTAAGATTCCCTAACCTAGGACATTTTTTGTTATAAACCACAAAAACTGTATCATTAATGTAATAATAGATTAAGCACACCAATAATTAATGAGAACTATGTTTAAATAACTGCTGTGTAGACAAGGGTCCAAGAGGATCAAAAATGCAACCTTCAAGCCAGATTCTCATCTTGTCATCGCCATAGCAATCACTGCAGAGTTCTAGTGCTACGACCATCACAGCCATGCATCCTTACCCTAGCTCTGAATTATTATGGCGTGGTAAGCAGTTGGTTTGACTTGAATCACTCTTTATTTCCCTTCAAGGGAACCTTCAGATTTGGAAAATTCACTGGTTTTACACTGCTCTCCAAAGGTTAATAGGAAGTCACAAACATAGGACTGAGGAGGGGGCAGTGAAGGGCTGCATCTCATGTATCTCCCTCCTCCACTCCATCTGAGATGCTCAGGTACCCTCCCAACTCCCATGGCAACGTTCATCACAGCAAGCTTCAGGAAGGTGGGGGGAGAGGCAGACCTAGGGGTGTTAAGGAGGGACAGTCCCTACGCTCAAAGGGTTCAGTTCCCTGTGTGAGCTTAACTACTGCAAAGGCTGTGCTGTTGTGTCTGGGATGGGAAGGGGTGGCTTGGCTCTCCAGAAAGAAGGTCTGAGGATTAGAGCAAAGGAAGCTCTGTGCTCACAAATCCTCCATGCCAATTCAGAGAAAAGACTTTGACCACTGTGCCTGATCTCCCCTCTGCAGCCCTGTCATTGGGCGGGTGTGAGAGCTCGCACAGTGCATCAGTCCACTCTAGACACCTTGCCACCACGTGCCCCACCACATTGCCTCCCTAGTCATGTCTGCTGGGTTCCAACCATAGCCAGTATTCAAAAGGTTGGTATTTACCCAGGTCTTTGAAGATGAAAGGCAGCATCTGATCATTACACTGGGATTCAACGTATAGGTTCCATAATAATAGATGGCACACGAGGGCTTTCCAAACCTATAAGTATTTGGGACATTAGGCAACCAAGATCTTGTAAAGGTGTTATTATCTCTGATACAACTGTTACCCACCACATCCCCAGTCTGACAACTGGATCTGAGAAGGCCCAGGTACAGAGGATCCTTCACAAACACTCTGGGCTTTCTACAAGGAGAATAAAGATTCTGCCCAGAGCTGCCACCACAGCAATTGCAGATTGAAGATGAAGTCTGAAGTCCAGCTGTTAAAATACTTAAGTAGTGTTGTTGGCAAGATTTTTATGGCAATAGGAGTTTGATGCTCCATAAACTAATAATACAAATATTTTAGGTATTTGTATAAGAAAAATATTAGGTAAACATAATGAATCCTGCGAAAGATCCACTGGTCAGAGCTACAGCACTGTTCCAGACCAGATTTAAGGACACGTGCTGTGTGCAGACATCTGGGAGTGACTGCACTCATTTTCAGCCCTATATTCCAGCAGAAAACCTGGACCTCAAGGTCTGTCTTAAAAATAATCACTTTCCCTTCTCCCACCCCTCTCTGAGATCACCAGAAAGTTACACAGAGATCTGTCCTTCCTCTTTCCATCTTCTCCCTCTGCCCTTCAACCCCTGCATTTTTTCCTCCTGCAGGAAGGTCAGAGTGCCAGCAAGACCATGAGAAGGAAAGAAGCAGTACTACCCAAAAAACCCCATCTTTTAAAAAGGAACCCTGCCCATGTGAAGCATGATTTCACAGACACCATAACATGTCATGAGCTTAGCTGCTCATCTAAGCAAGCGCAGCACATAAAGTCACCCTGAGATAGGTGGACTGACAAAAGTAGTGTCAGTCCAGTGGGAAAACGACCCAAACTTCTTGTCTAGCTGGCCATACTCTTCCTGAGAAATAAACTTTCTGTCCAAGGGCTCTCTCACATACCTGAGAGGATTCTCCCTGGAAACTTGTACTTAGGTAGGTGAGTTTGCTCTCTTGGAGACTAATGCTCTAATTTAACATCATGAAGTGAATACACATTCATCTTACTTCCAGTGCCTCCAAGACAAAAAAGAAAAAAATCACATTAAGACATGGACTTAACTCCAAAATTATTATCCTTTATGGCTACCAATAATGTTTTTAAAATAAAAATATTGATTGTGTGTAGGCTGATGGCTTAATCTCGCAGAGCTCAGTCATGCTACACCCATTTTTGTTTTTGTTCTTGTGGTACCTCAAGGATAGTTATTACAGTAGTCATATGCTGCAAATAAGAATATGTTTGCTGTGGACCTGAGATAACTTCATGCCCTTGGCCTTGTGCTTTTGAGGAGGAGGAGAGAGGCGCCAAAGTTTGGGAGGCATGTTCACGTTACCTGAAAATATGTCCTTATTTTACAAGTCTGACCTGTCTAGCACAGCAGAGTGACATTAGTACTAAACCATATTGTTTTTTTCTGAACAGAAGAGTTGCACAGGAGCTTGGGGGTCACCTCAGCCTTCTAAACAAAAAAAAAAAAG
>VZTO01000121.1:18259-32638 GCA_013400615.1 Syrrhaptes paradoxus
ACCAAAATTGCGTGTGCAGATTTATTCTGATCAGTAATGGTAAGGAAGACAATTCTGACATGTACAAAAGATGGGTTTATTATCCCCTGGAGAGAAGATGAGTGGAGAAGCTGACATTGGTTGCACAGTGACATTTCAGGATGGGAGGCAGGCATGTAGCCAATTAAGTCTAGCGTTTGTACCCTGTAGTGTTTTTCCCCTCAAGTGCTTATCTAACACTCTTTAGAATATGTTCACAGCTGCAGCTTCTATTTCTGCCATTAATAAACTTTTCTACTCTTGCTTTAAAGGAACAAGCACTAAGCTTCCTTCCTGGCTCATTCTTTCTGTGATTTGGCAGGATCTGGGACCTCAAATGAAACACAAACATTTTATCCTACTTTCTATTTTAAGCCCCCTTCTAATTCATTTAAAAGTCCCCCTTCCTATTTTAAAATGAACTCACTGTCAGTCCAATCAGTGCTTATTTATTTATTGCCCTTTGATTTCAAGCTTGCATTGACTGGCCGTATTGTTTCTAGCATTACTCTGGATGAAAATGAAAAGATCAAATACAACATTGGTCTCTCTCCTGTTACATTTGCTGCCTCTCTTTTGCTGTAACTGAAACCATTTACCAGTTCCCTGGTCTTGAAAATAGGATGTTTTAAATGGGATTTCATTCTGAACTGATGCAGGTGTGCTTTATTCCCTGGATCACTATACCACTAAAGCACCCTCAATACACTTAGCATACTAGCATATTGGAAAACAAATGGTTTACTGCCACAAAGCAGAAAAGCTCTGGTTAGTAACTTACACTACATGAAAAACCAAAGAAAAGCGCTGAAAGGATTTTTCAGGCCCATAGAAGGTTTTCCAAGTTTTAAAAATTTAGCTGCAAAGTTTTTGTTTCAATGAGTCGATATCCTCCAACAAAAAGTGTCGTCCAAGCTGATGTGGAGTATTTATTAAGATGCACAATCATGTAAACAATTGACTCAATTTTTTAAAATTGTTATCCACCCAGTGGGATGCGTGGGAGGAAGAAGAGCAGGTTTCTCACATAACTCCATACTCATGTTATTTGACCAAAAACTGAATACAAATTTTATCATTGTAAGAGAACAGTGGAATCAGAGACCACACTGGCCTCTTCTAGGAACTTATCTTTAGAAAAAACAGGCTGATAATTAGGAATATTGATGCAACACAAGGATGTTGTACATAGTTACGACTACTCACCAACAAAGGCAGAGGCTTGGTTGCTATTGTTTGGGGTTTTTTTAAGTCAGCTATAAGAGATAATGAAATAAAACTCCAGGCACTCATCTTCGAACAGTTAGAATCATTTGTGCAAAGGAGCAAGACGATTAGAGAAGATAGATGCTTTTATAAGAGCATTGTGAAAGTGTGCAATAGACCTTACAATGTATGCTGATATTTTAAGGTACTTTATGGACATTTTGAGGATGTTCTTACAAATTACAATGGTTCTCTGATATGAAGCTATATCATATGCAAGAGCCTATTTCAGGAGATTATTTGCAAATTTGTTCCTAGTTGTCCTTGGTGGTAAATTGCTGTCATTAAAGAGGTTCCTACATAAAAATCAGCCAGTGATTTTGTCCTGGTATAGGCTGTGATTCTCTCATTTGGAAACTATACAGACAACTGCATTGGGACTAACACAAGAGATCCATAGAATGGGTTGAAAAGGACCTTAAAGATCATCCAGTTTCAACCCCCCTGCTGCGGGCAGGGTTTGCCAACCACTAAAGCAGCCTGCCCAGGGTCACATCTAGCCTGGCCTTGTAGACCCTTTGGTCTAAAAGAAGAGTCTGAAATAATATTTTTAGACTCTTTGATGTAGAATACACTCTATCCACAGCCTCAAGACACAAACGCTACTACTGTTGTCGTTTCTAGGAAGCATCTCTTAAATTTGTCGTAGAGCTAAAGCGCTTGTAAGGCAAAGCACAAAATGCAGCGGATAAGCAGTTTCCTGCCTTCTGCATGGGGCATGTTGGTGCTCTCAAGGGTCCGAAAAACCCATCTTTTCCTTAAGCATGTTCATTTTTGTCCTCAGCCCTGCTTGCTTGTTCCAGCTGCAGCAAGGGACCTGGACCAGATCTTATCCTTCCCAGATTTCCTCTCCCCTGTCCTACACAACTCTCTTTGTCACATAGAAAAAGTTCCCAAGAGTAAAATTCCCAAAGAAACCAATCAGTTTGCCATCCATCTGAAATCAAAGGTGGAAAACAAAAGTGTTTCCTGAACAGAACAACTCCCAGGATATCAAAAAGTCACTTTATGTTAATGACCCTTAATTGCTCATCCTTGTTTTCTCACCTGTGTCAACACCTTTTGGAATTTCAGTTCAAGTTGAAGACTTAAAATAACAGAGAATACAGAATTAAACTCACAAAATAGAACACATGTTGATAGGTTAAAACATCCCAGTGGACCCTATCTATTGCTTGTGAAAACAAGTTCATATTGGAATAAAACATTAGCATTTGCACTACAGGGAGCTCCTGTCTCTCTTGCCAGACAGGCTAAGGATAGATTTTCTATTTCGTCAATACGATTGATTAAACACCCATTGGGGTAAAGAACAAGGTTTATGGGACACATCTCTAGTCTGGGTCATAATTATAGGAATGTCTCTTTGATTTCACCTGTACCATGCAGTACTAAATGTACCTAAGCCTCACTAGGACAGTTTTGGAGTTCATAATGGCTTCACAGCCATCAATCTACCTGTCAGCTCAGTCATTGGGTCAGCATCCTGATATTTCCCCAATGAAATACTTTTAAGAAACCCAAACATGTACTTAACAGCAGTTCTGCCACATTTTATCTCCACTTGTTCATCATTTCTTTTCTGGAAAGTTATGTCCATTAAACTCTATGCCTCTATTCCAAAAGCTGGACACTGTTTATATAAGTCAACAACAAAAGTTTAGCCTACTCTAAAAGGAAGGAAATGTAGCAAAATACAGGTATTTTCTTTTGTATTAAAGCAGTGAGAGTGCAGAGAAAGAGTTTTTGCTGAATCTACAGAAGACACAAACTATTGGATATCTATTCTTCATTATTCCTGAGGAACAACAATAAATGGGAAAAGATGATGGTGTACCAATTATATCACCAGCACAGAGATGATCTTGTCTTGATTCTACTTTCCTTGAATTGCTGCTGACCAATGTTTTAGCTACAATTTGACTATTCTCATAAGCAAACCACAGTACAGCAAAACATTTCTTGTGAAGCCTACAAAAAGGGGTGTGGAGAGAAAAGAGATCCACTGACCTTGATGCTACAGCAAACTGTTCAGTTTCCTGCTTCTCTCCTTCAGCCCACATTTAGGAAGTCAGAAGAGAAGGAGGTTGCTGATATGAAAAGATATGCCAAATGGCAGAGGGAAATGGGATGTCCAAAACTGGAAAAGTTAATAGTCAGGTGGGCCAAAGCAAGAAGAAAATTACTTCTTTCTAAAAAGCATATCCGAAAATACTGTGATTTTTCATCTTAGCTGGCATTCAGCTCCCTCCTTTAGGGCACTGCTCTTCTACTGGATAAAAAACCAAGTTTCCCCCTAGTCACAGAATCACAAGCTGAAGTCCGAAGAGACCTCTAGAGGTCATTCAGTCCAATCTTCCTGCTCAAGCAGGGTGTCCCAAAGCAGGCTGCCCAGGACCATATCCAGATACTATCTGTGCATGTATCTATATACACTCATACGATATGTAGAAAGAGATAGGTAGTTTACAAAAGAGACAGGCAGTTTACCTCTAACCCATACATATTGATCATCTACACAGAAATTATATAGACAACACTTACATAGCAAAATATCTATACACATTACAGATATATATATATATAAAATAGTATTCTATATAGAGACATATATAATAAAGAGCAGACAATAGCAGGACTCAAGAATTCTAGAGGGTTGTGTGGACTCACCCTGTACTCACTTGAAGAAGGACTCTGGACTCTCTTCTGAAAGCCCTCGAGCTGCACCTGTAGCCCCAATGGGGAGCCACAGACTCCTCTACGGCTAGATCTCATCATTTAACACCTACAAATGCTAAATAAACACTCAGAGCCTTAATGAAGCCACTATTTTTTCATGCTCCTACAACCCTTGACAAAGTCACAGTAAGCTGTGAACATGCACGGGTGATATTGCAACCCTGATTTCTTAGTAAGCACAAAGATATCCCCAAAGCCAAAAGCTCCAGCACCTTGTTAACGTAACAGGTTGTTTGGTGGCTAAATCACTTTAGTACTAATCCACAGGAAGACACTCACAACCTATAAGAAAATGTGAGAGCTAATATCAGTTTCAAAGATGACAATACCTGCATAACTGCTTACACAAATTTGTGCATGTAGGATATTTTGTTTTGTTTTGATACAGGTAGCTTGCTGAATATTATTCTCACAGTGATGGGTCATTTGGAGATTTGCTTCAGTGCCCTCCTCAAGAGTGATTCTCTTCAGCTCAGTTCAAGGCCATCACTCTCTGTGTGCCTCCCCTGCTCATCTGAAAGGAATTACTTGTCTATTTATTCATATAATCTTACCAGCTTCTCCACAAGAACAACCCCCTCGTAAGGACCTGCAGCCTTCTGAACTGCACTGCACTCGGCTGCAGTTCCATATGGTTGATTCTCCATTGCTTTTCAAAGCTTATAATTCCTGCTTCATTTCTCCCTCCCTCCTGTTCTGTTTTTCTTGCAGTTAGATGCAGTTTCCCACAGCGTTTTCAGAAGCGGTTCATTCAAAGAACAAAAATTACAGCAGAGTGGAACGAAAGGAATAAGTACAGCAGGGGTGAAATACTAATGTCTCTTGTTTCTGGTTTTCTTGCCTTTTGACTTTTCATCTTATTAAAGGTCTAGTCCTTCTTGGAATGGATGCCTGGGTCCCCTGAATTTAAGGCTGTCCCCCACAATCCATTCTTACATCCAACCCTATTGGCCATGCAACCACCAGTACAACAGGTCCGGGACCCGGCAGAACAGAGCTGCTTTGAAGATGGAAAGGCATCATAAGATGTTTTCAGGAGTTAGAGGTAAGGTGGCAGGCTCAACAAAAAGTCATCTTTTGAGCTCCTTAAACACAGAAAAAAAAAGTGCTCTCTTTCAGACACTGTCAACGGTTCCTAATGGAAAAACTGAAGGAAGAACTCTGCAAATAGAGCACTGAGGATTTCTTCCTCAAATTTCTCAACAGGATAGGATCATACAAACCTCTGGAAACCTGATCTACACCTGATCAACTATGCCAGTTGAGGGTGTAAGACACTGGCCCAGGTTGCCCAGAGAAGCTGTGGATGCCCCATCCCTGGAGATGTTCAAGGCCAGGCTGGATGAGGCTTTGAGCAACCTGGGCTCGTGGAGGGTGTCCCTGCCCATGGCAGGGGGGTTGGAACTCGATGATCTCTAAGGCCCTTTGCAACCCAAACCATTATATGATTCTATGGTTCTATTATTCTAAAACCATATTTCCTTGCCCTGGGCAAACTGGGGTCTAGTAAAACACAAGATTTCTCTGCTTCTCTTCCCTAAATATCAGTAAGAGCCTTTTGACAATCAAACTAGATATTAACCGCATTCTATGAATTGATACAAATCATACTAAAAATGCAGCTGGGTTTTTCACTAGTACTAGTTGTAGCAACACTGATACTGGCATCAGCTGTGATTTTCTTGTTGTCAGTTGTTGGTATAAGGCCAATAAATATAGCCACTTATTGCATTGCTTTTAATCTGGAATTGCTTTGCAAACTGCAGCAGAGAGCAAGCATTAAGGTGCTAAAATTAGTTTGCACTGCAGTAGTAGCAAATTAAAAATGGCACATTGTTACACCAAGCAGTGTACAGTTCTGCCAATTGATTTATGAGGTCAGGAGTAGAAGAATTTATCACCTGGCATTATCTCTGCCTAGATTTAATGCCTGCTCTGTCATCGATGCACAGAAAAAAAATATAGGAGTAGAGAAAGGGCTTTTCCAATGACAAGGGTTGTTTACAAAGGAGTGTTTCTCTCTAAGACACCTTAATAAAATAATAGCTTCAGTGGCCTAAAATCTCACAGCATAGTGAGCAATCTGTATGGTGGTGGCTTTTGGCTCCAGACAAATATTTTTAAATTCATTGTCAAATAGTGAGAGGACTGTCACATCACCTCCAGCCGTGAGCAACATATTAAGCCATGTCTGCTATTTTTGCTCCCCTTTCTGTCTCCCGGTAGCATGAAATTAATGGCAGACCGAGACCCTTTGCTGAAGTTCAGAGAGATATGTTCACCACTAACTCAAAGTCTCCTTTCAAAAATAAGCAGTGACAAAGGACAGAGAACTACTTTGGTTCCAGTACAAGAAGTCATAGAAAGAGAGAAAAAGGGAAAAGGTAGATCTTGATTTACGGTGAGGCTTCATCTTGTTGGGTTTTTTGTTTGTTTGTTTGTTTTTGTTTTGTTTTTTTTTTTTAAAAAAGAGTGATCAGACTATCAACAGTACTTTAACATAAGAACTGCTGCCAAGTTCCACCTCTGAGGTGACTGCATTCCAGTGGCAGATGAATATGTCCCTCTCTGCTGTGTGCTAAATACATTTGAATACTTCCTGGGTTGGAAGAGAGGTTGTAAACAAAAGGGTTTATAATAACGGCATTTATCTGAAGAGCAGCAGGAATAAGTATGTACTCAGGAGATCATAAGAAGTTCATCAGCATTACCAGCTTCTGCTCTCATTGTAATCCTTGATATAAGAATGGTTCGGGTGTCTTCCCCTATACACAGGCACTCAGAAGCACACAAGTTCTAATTCACAGTCTTATGATAGACGATTCATGCCCTATCTACTGTTCAGAATCCATGCAATGCTGGAAAAATACCAGGTAATTCCCATTTTAAAAGGGAGGATGAGGTATTCCAGAAACTGTACTATATCTTAGTAAAAGGTTGAATAATATTAAACCCTAGGAAAAAAGTTTCAACATCACCTCATTTATAATTATGCTAAATACAAATGAGTCCAATGGGAGTTGTAAATCTAATGTCAAAAGTCAGCAAAAAACTTTACATTTTTAAACACTAAGTATATCTTTAAGACCCACTAAATTCAAAACCTGCTTACGGTCACATAAATTGCTGTGGTCAGGCTGGGGGAACTTAAGTCTATTCTATGCGGTTTGCTGAGTTGTATGTTGCTACACTTTGTAGAAGACCTGAACTTTGCCACTGGACAGTCTGTTCTTAATTAGAACACAGTCTTCTCAATACACTCAGACTTTGGGAAAGATCAGCTTTGGCATTAGCTCATTTGTAATTACAAATCATACAGCCTTAATGGAGTACAGCCAAGTGCAGAACTCTCCCGCTGTCTATCACCATACAATCATTCATCTGAAATTAATAATTTTAATATATTTTTAATTAAAAACTAGTCAAAAATGTTGAGGGACCTGCATATGGAGATTTTTTTTTCATTTCCTAATTTTAAGCAGCAACAAAGCAAATACAAGCATCACCTGAAACTTCATTTTAGAGACTCTGAAGCATAGATGATAATGTGGTAGGAAGGAATAATTTGTTAGGGATTTGACCTGTGGGGAAAGAAAAATCAAACAAACAAAAAAAAATGAGACACATTTCTATCCATCTACTAGGGACTTATCTCAGGCTTAACTGTACTACCAAATCCAAATATTCCATAATAATGTAAAACTCCCTAAATTCTCTCATATAGCCAATATACTTGAGGAACACATTACAGTTATTTTGTATGGAGAATTATTTTGTTGCCATATGTACTACAAACCAGGAGTGAAAGTTTCATAGGCACTATAGCAGTTAAGGAAAATGAAAACATATGTATATGTGCCTGTTAGTTTTCATTCAATAAGTTGTTCTTTATTTTTATTTCAAAGGTGGTTGCTGTTCAGCTTTACGGGGTTGTGGACCAGAGAAACATGGCTGTGCTTAATCACAGGTTTGTGACGGGAGCAGGGTTGGAAGTTTGGGAAAGTGAATTAGAGCATTCCCATCATCACTTCTTTTTCCCATCAAACACGTCCGCTTTTCTACTTGTAACCAGCTTTTACACTCGGGTGGATAGGCTGAGGAGGTACTCTGTGACTGCCTGTACTGGCTCTTTCAAGGGCAACCCCAAAGATCCTTTCCAACAAGGGTAAAGGCCACTGAGCCTGTGCTGTTGGTTAGTTCTGTAAGAAGGAGGAGGTTTCGAAGAGTAAGTTAATCTCCAAGCCTAGCTTTTCATCTCACCAGTTAACATTTTGTCTGGTCTCTGTCATTCTGTATCCCACCCCTTTTGTTATTTCTAGGCTTCCCTAAGAAGCCTCAGCAGGAGAAGAGGTCACTATGCCATAAAAACACTACTGCTTCTGAACAACTTATTTCTAATTTCTGCGTTTCAGAGCATCTCTCTGGGCTGTGGATCCCACTTACCCCTCTTCAATTTACAAATGATATTTTAGTACTCCACTGTATTCTAAGAAAAATCTTTCAGCAGCCAGCTTCCAACAATGCTAAAGTCCCAATAGAATTGAAAAGTACACAACAGAGCAACCACATGGACCTCAGGAAGGTGAGACAATATTGCTAGATTAACCAAACAAAAAGATATACAGAAAAAAAGAAATCCGGCAACGCATCCCAATCTTTGTCCTATTTGAGTTGCCTCAATTTTGGTCCCTAGTGCTCATGGATTAAAAATGTTACCATCAGCAAAATGATGATCAAGCAAAGAGATTATTTCAGGCAATTCCTTGTGCTGGGCATTGTTTTTGAGTCTCTTTGCCCAGGAGTAACTGAGAACTGAGCTTCCCTCTCCACTGGAAGGTAAAATATGGGGTTACACTTGTGGTGACCAGTTTTGATTTTTCCTGCTCTACCTATATTTCATACCTAAACAAGGAAATTCTTGTGTAGGCTGCTTGTCTGTCACCTTTTCCAGACTTTTTGATCTATCAAAATATGAAATCTTTTGGTGGGCATAAGAAAAAAAGCAATTGTAGCCAAGAGCTAGTGTTAAAATCCAGCAGCCATTCTAATGTCTCAGTTTAAAAAGGCAGGCACACCTTGTGAATAATCTTTCAAAAGACAGTAGAGAAATTGCACCAAAGAATCTTGTGGTGGTGGTGAGTTGAAACTCAGTAGTAAGTGCCCTTGTCTTTATTCCTCTTGCACTCACATCTGAAACAACAGTTATTCACCACGACCTTACTGCCCAGGGAGTGTCTGGGAAAACAAACCTTACAAAATCAAAGGTAACCAAAAACCATACCAGAAAAACACAAGGAAAGAAAAAGTCAAAACGACATCCCGGTGGAGAGATAAGCATGATATATTTGAACATTTTTAGTCCTTGCTTATATATTTTAAGAAAGAAATACAAATTATGAATATCTGTAACTAAACCATGTGTTTTCAGGAGTGCATTTTCAGGGAAAAGTTCAGTTGATATTTCATTACCTAGGTTACTGAGACATGTCAGATATCATTTTTCAATGTCCTGTAGCACTTAGGCTCAGGGCCAGTGGGTAGCCATAGCACTTGCCCTTGAGAACTCCACTGAGCCCCATGGAGGCAGTTAGAGTTCTTACATATCTATCCATCTCTCTACGTAGATATTAAAGTTTTTCTTGTAGTTGTTTGTCAAATCCACGCAGCTATGTGTTGACCAGAGACCCATAACCTGTGCCTGCAGGATGTCCTTGTAATAGGATGTCTGAGCGTTACTGAAGCTTTCTTCTGTTGCCAAGTGTTTCTTCTGCTTCTGTGCATTTTATCATCCAACAGCATCCTCCCTTATTCAGCATAGCACAAGTAATAAAGTGAACAATGTCCTTCAGGGCTGAGGCTTATGTGCTATCACTAATTATCTTACAAGGCTTCCCACCCTAAGGGATGCACAAGGTACACCTGGGAGTTAGTGGCTCGGAGATTAATTTTATACTACGCATGTGGATATTTAATACATATTTCTCAACACATTCACAGGAAAGTTCCAAAGAGATTCACACCACTACTAATGATTGCTTTATCTGGGCTAAGGCACCAAAACAAACAAAAGTAGTTTAAATAGGAATTCCACTCCTACAAAATGGGACAAACAACAATAAATAGCAGCTCAAAAGTTCAGCATGCCTCTAGGTTCAGCAAAGCTGATAATAAACAGAGGGAAAGGGGAGGAAGGAGAAGAGATCAAGACCCAAAATGTCAGGGAACAAAGCAACAGCACTGAGCACATGTCATGAGACAGGAGTGCTCAAAAGGGTTAGCTGTGGGTTTCATTACTTAGAAAGATAAATCACTAAAAGCAACAGAGTAGACATCAATCCCTCTGTTTTAGTACCTAATTCCCATACAAAAAAGTTCCAAAAGTTAGGATATTCCTAAATGCTGACACTCTATTCAGCGCTTGACACTTCCAGCTTCCTCGGCATCCTACTGAAGGGCCAAGGCCAAGATTACGCCAGCCTGCAGATCTACAACGATGAAGATCTTTGCACAAACTCTTTGTTAAAAGTGAGCTGCCTTGACAAAAATCTCACCATTAGGTCTATCCTACGTCGTTCCCACCATGTACATATAACGCTGCTTATTCCCCATGTGAAAGGTTTTGTAATTATTTCCACAGGAGACTTCCTTTGATGTTACTCAACAGCTGTCCTTTTTAGATTGCTTTGCTCCTAACATTAAAAGCCAAGAGCAGGTCAGGAAAATTCTCCGGCATAACTCCCTTGGCACAGCAGTATCTGTTCCAGCATACCAAGGATCTTATTCCTCCTGCTCCTACAGACAACAGTAGAATCAGAGACCCTTGTGATAGGCAGGCCCTACACTTCATTAGGATAAACGCTCACTTGTCAGCACTTCCCTTCTTCCACTGCCATTTAATAGAAATGTAAACCATTTGAGAAACACAGTTCTGAATCAGTTTGTTTTCTCTAATTACCAGCCACTTTTCCAAGGCACCGAATTTCCAGTGAATACAAACCCACACTAAAAGGTACTAATGGATTAGTTTGTTGCTATGCCTCTGAACCTTCCTTCTTCCTCTGATAATGTGCCATGAATAAAACACATTTACCAAGTTTAGAGCAGCTAAAAAGCATGATTTGCTGCAGAGATGCGCTACTCTATTTTTTTCTTCACTGTTTAAATAATGGCCAAGGTTAACAAATCATGGGGTACAAATAACGGGAAGAACTGTTGAGCATTCTGGCTTTTATCAGGATGGAGCCATCCTATGGTACCTCTATTAACCCAAGGCAGGGGATGCTGGCCAAACTCAATACCACCAGTTGCAAAGTAAAAAGTTGCTCTGTAAGAGTAAGGATGTTACAGGCACTGAGCATAGCTGAAATATTCCATACAGTGTTTAATTAGCCTGGATTTGTGGATACTCCTGTTGATAAGCTGACATAGTTGGAAGATCCTAGAGCAGAGCGAAAAAGTATGGAAGCAACTGCATTGCATAGGAAATTAATTCCACTCTTTTTTTTAGGTTGTGAGTAAAATTTAATGTAGCTTGGTTTTTGCTTTATTGAAGTATCTGTCATCATTCATTTTGAAATACAAATGCATTGTTTTATGGAAATGTAGCAGCAAATGTTATANGGCAGGCCAAGAATTCCTTTGGAGTTCCCATGACTAGGCTCTGCTAATACACAATGTTTAATTTTTCTTACTCTACCACTGTAACCAATTTGTAGATTTTAGAAATTGAAAACTTGGGAGTTCTTCTGGCCTCAGTCACAGCTCACAAGATGACCTAGAAAAGTCAGGTCTTTAGAAAAGAAGGCATAGATTCCTCCAAGTATTGACCAGCCTTTTCCGCACAAGAGCAAGAAAAAGGATGCTTGGACATAGCAGAAGGAGTGACTGAAATTCAGCCAACATTAAGTAGCCTACGTTGTTTGGTGGACTGGAAGGCTTGCTTTTTCCTGTGTTCAGGTCCTCTTTTCTGGAGGAGCTTTTCTTAAAAAAAAACCAAACCAAAACACAAAACCAAATAAGGATAATAGAAAACCCACAAAACAGTAACTCCCCTCCCTCAAGACCAGTGCTCTCATTGGTTATTGAGCAAAGCCTGTCCTGACTATCTGCCTGCTACTGATACAGATTAATGATTTAACAGTTTACTGTGCTTTGATGATATCCAAACTGTAATTCAAACCATATCAGAATCTCAACATCACAGCACAATGTAGGTGCTTTAATTTTCTCTCAGAGAAGCTAAATATCAAGTCAATAAAAGGTTAAGCTGACTGGTATGAATTATTATAATATTCTTCTTAAGCTGTCACAAGATCAATAATTGGTGCCATCATTCATTTTCTCGAACTAAAGACACTAACACTATTATTCTAATAACAGAGAAAGAAAGTGCATCAACTTCCTGCCATTCCTATTTGATTACATTTGGAAGTTTTGAACTCAGATCAGTAAAAGAAAATAACCTAATGAAATCAAAACCAAAACATTCTGCTCCTACATAGAAACAACCATTTAATCAATGACATATTGGAAAGCTAGAATACTAATTTTTGCAGAGTTTAAAATACAAAATTGAAATGATCTTTGAAGTTCTAAGTGTGTGATACCTTTCTCTTTCCTTTAACTCCTAAGCAGTTTTTCTCAGGTGGTATTTTTTAACTCATCACAGACTGTCAGAGGAACATTATTAGGCCTCATTCTCCAGCGTTGCACATTTGCAGAGATGTCAAATTACAACAGAAAAAAAGTGGATGTTAAATATTAGTCCATTTTTAGGAGGTGCTGTTTCTTTTTAGGAGGTGTTATTTCTTTTCTGCTCATTTTGCTTGAAGTTTTTTTTAAAAATTCCTCTTTCCCAAGGCGTGAATGATCCTGCTTGGCTCAAGTCAGCATGCAGCCCAGCTAAGTGCTCACTCTCTCATAGAAGCGTCTGAGTTTTGCTTTCTGTATTGTTCACTTTGCTTCAGCTAAAGGTCACACAGAATTGGCTTGCCCATACTCGAAAGGCTCTCCCAGGAGAGCTATATGGGCCAATACTGCCAGGGAAGACCAGGTTTTATACTGTCAAAAGCTTTCTTTGGATTCTGTAATTTAAAATAGTCCCTCACGTGGCACTGGTGGCAAACAGAAAGGTGGAGTACGGATGCCTTTACTAGGACATATATGTCCATAGTTGTATCACTTAGGCATACAGCTATTTGAGCAGACGAAATAAGGGAAAAAAGAATGAATCCATGTGATGCCAGAAAATTGAAAACAAACCAACCAACAACCCCAAAACCAAAAATAAACAAAGCAGTTTTGCAAGGCTGAAATTCTATACCTCTGGAAGGCAATGGCACAAAAGACTCAAATTAATGCATAGCATCTCCATAGGAGAGCTAAATGGGTCTTCAGCAAAAGACTTTTGCTGTAGATGACAAAATTTGTATCATTAGATTTTGAATAAGCAAATGTGAAATAGTGAGATATGAAAGATGGTAAACGCATTGTAGGGAATACTAAAATGTAACAGAGAAATGTACTCCCTGCAATAAAACAAGGTCATACAGCAAAACAGCATAGATGAGCTAAGTCAGCCTTAGGAAAGCGATTTCAATTTGGTCCTACTACCACACAATATTTTGAAGTCTGCATTGTTTTCTTATAGCTTTGACAAGTATCAAGCCCTTTCAGGCAAAAATCTCAATCCACTACCCAAACACTAGAAGAAAAACAAGCAAAGGAGAGACAGTTGGGTTTGGCAGGCTCCTGGGTGATGCACAGACTGTGACGTAGCATCACTCTGCATCAGGAGCATTGCATCTAAAATAGCAGTTTTCACAGTCTAGGATTGGATTTCATGTTTGCCAGATGTGAAATGCAAGTTGAGCTGTGTAAAAGCTATATGCTCAGAAAAAGCTTTAACGTAGCCAAGGAGTCTCTCTAAAGCGCATTCAAGTCTAGTTATTAGTTTTAGTTATCCACTAAAGAAAGAGTTTCTTTTACTTGATTTTGATTTCAAAAGATATGTTTTAACTCCTTCCTTAATGCAGATAAAAAGGACTAAAATAATAAAACCTAAAAGTAATTTTATATAAGCAAAATTGTTTCCTTTTCTTTTTTTTGACAGCTACAAATATTTTGTTCTGTTTCTTGAAGAAAAAAGGAAAATCTTAACATCTCCAGAAAAACATAGTCATTATTACTGGTATGCTCTTCTGTCCAGCTCTGACTGGTTCCAGACCTAGCCTTATGTGTCTAAACTTTTTGAGACGGTAGAAGAATCACATTTTATTTCACAAAATTTCAGTCTAGCCTGAACTCAAACATGGGATGACCGTTCCCATTTCTGACTGGAACAAAAGACTTCTTCCA
>VZTO01000121.1:32878-56014 GCA_013400615.1 Syrrhaptes paradoxus
AGGATCAAAAGTCTGAAAACAGACGGTACATCCTACAAAATGAGAAGCTAAATTCAAATATTCACTAGTAAGGAATCTAGAATACAGAGGTCCAGAAGGCAAAATAAAGTTAACACTGAACAATACCTTCGAAACAAAAAGTTTCAATGCTCTGTGCTAGCAAGAAGTGCAACACAATCTGGGGTATGTACGTACTGAGGTGATATACAACACAAAGAAGAAAAGACCAGTCGAGATGCTCCTGGAATATCGCGTTCAGTTCTGTGCTCCTCTGTATCTAATACTGGCAAATTAGTAGTAATTCAGAGAGGAGAAAAAACCCTTCTGCCTAATAGTAGTCATCTCCAGGCCACAATTCCACTGAAGTCAATGACATGCACACACATACCTTTGAGGATCAGGCCCTCAATCTCGTGTAGAAGGATTTGCTTATGAAGAAAGATTAAAAGGTCTAAATATGAACAGCTCAGCTAAGCTCTGACTAAAGGGAGACGTGATAAGTGCCTATAAATATTTGAAGGGTATAAACATTAAGAAGGGCGATGAATTATTTAGATTGGTACAAGGGATATAACGAGGAGTAATGGGATGAAATTAAGAAAGTGAAAATTTAGGCTGCTCCCTGACAGCAAGGTATATTTCATCTGTGAAATAATTTACACTGATCATCATGAAAAAACTTCTTCAGTGTAAGACATATTAACCTGTTACAGTCTCCCCGAAGTAAGAGCAGAAGAGCCATCTTTTGGGGGCTGTTAAAATTAGGTGAAACAAAGAGTGAGAAAATGAATAGAGGACTATCTTGCATTGGCCAGGAGACTCTCTGGACAACCTAACTAATAAACCTAAACTAATAAATCTATTTTCCTACTCCAACTTCTCAGACTCCTGCTAGATTTTATATCCAAGGTCACCACAGCATTTTCAGCATAATCTTTGTAACCAGGTATGAGAGAGAATACAACCTTGGAAAGTGGATACAATTTGCTTGAGAAGGAAGATATCGTACTCACTTTTAATTACAGCTGTTATCCAAACAGGTACAAGGTAGAGCAGTAAAGTGTCCTAAGAAGAGCACATCAACATCTGCAAGTCAGCATTAGGACAGATTAACAACTGAGACAGGGAGGGTCTTGAAGCGAGGTTGGAGAGAAGGATTAGCTAGAAAATGAACTTGTGCATCACAGAAATACTATTTAGGAGGCAATCTCATGTCTCTAAGGTTGGCATGCAAAATTTTGCAATTTCATCAGTTGGCTTGTGTCTGTTCAAGCATGACATGCCATAAGCGAAAGCCATCTAGTTAGAGCATGACCTTGTCCATCCACAACACAACGCAGTGCTGTGGAAAAGAGGGAGTGCACTACCCCAAGGAATTTCATTGCAACTGCAGAAAAACAGCTTCAAAGTCTAAATACAGCTAGCTTTCATCTCTGCTAGCAGTGCTCAGCTATTACTGTAGCTTGCAAAGTTCCCATTTCCACTCTCTCCATGATGGATTTGCCATCATGCATCACTATTTGTTAGATCAAACTTTGGAAAGAATTCAGCAAATAGGCTCTCAGGCAGACAGTAATTTAATGTTAGGCTGCTTAAAAAAAAAAAAAAGGCAACAACACAAGAAGGCTGGATATCTCAGGAACACATGGGGAGAAAAGATAGAAAGCAATTCTGAGTGAAGAGAGATGGGAAGAATATTTAGCTATTTGAATTCCACTGCAGAAGAAAAATTATTCCACTTTTAAATAATTCCATTACTTTTTATAGTCAATTAAAATGGAAGGCAATAATAGTCAGCATATCTCAAGAATTCATCTCTAAGAAATGGATCCTGAAGATTGTAGAGTGTTCTTCATAGGCTTGATCTTGCACCGCACAAGATAGGAAAACACAGCAGAAGCAGAAGTGTATCTCACATCAACTTAAACACAGCTAAGCTCTAGAAGTGACGCTTAACTCCCAGTTTTAAAATGTGTGTATTTGCATGTGTGAACTCATTTCTAATCACTTCTCTAAATGCAACATTTTCAAGACAACAGAAAAAGTTTAAAGACTGGCATGAATTTCTAGCAACAAAAATTATCCACAGACAAGTTTTTCCCGTAATAGAGACCAGCAGCAGACCTCAAATGACCCAAACCCCATGCTGGCCCATTGCTAACTCACAGTGCCACCTACTAAGTCACAAATGTGCCTTTCTCTATCAAACCAAGAGTTGACCAGGCTAAATACTTTCCATTTTACAATATCTGACAAGCACAAGACATCAGGGTTGCAGTTTAAGAACAACACCCAGTGCCTAACTAACCCTGGCTGGACCACTAGCAGCAGTTTGGCTTTCAACTGTGCTCTAGGTCAGGTGACCAATTTTTTTGTACTTCCACTCTTACTCTAAAGAACCTCTGGATTAAAGCCGTTTGTTAAATGCAGACTTTTCTTTCAGAGAATTATAAGTAAGCATGTCGAGGGAGGCACGACTGAAATTAATAACATTTGGTTAAGACTATATTGCGGGAAGAAGAGCAAGCAAAGCTACTGAGAGTTTTCTCCTTATAATGAGCACGGTTAGGGTAGTTTTTGTTCATTCTACAGTAATAACTTTTATCTAGTGCTCTGACACAGTATTTTTGTAATCAGCAACAAGCTCATTTAAATATTAAATATTAAAATCAACTGCACTTGTATGAACCAAATTTGTCCCAATTCATATTTGTGCAGTCTCAGAGAAGTCAATGAGCCAAATTCCACTCCCAGGTGTACCAACATTAATCCAGAGGACTTAAATGGTCTCAGCAGCTTTGCTCCAGAGCATGGCATTTGCCTTAGCATAACTTCATAGCAAACCAGGATGGGACAAGTCTCCTGCAGCAAACAGTGAAACAGAATCTTCAAATCAGCTTTATAACACTTTCACGGGTTTACTTCCTGACTTCAGAATTTGAGAGACCATGAACAACAATGCTCAGCAGATTTTCTTGATTTTCAACCTGCATTTTTTAACAAAAAACACACAAACAAACCAACCACCATCACCTTGCAGACCAGCCCAGAAAAACAGCTGATGGTTTATTCCAAGTGTAGATTACAGAAAGTAAGGGTGAAAGAGACCTCAAGATACCACCCAATTCACTCCCTGCTCCAAGACAAGGACTACTGTACATAAATCAGTCCTGACAGACATCTAACACAAGCTAAGAAACATCTGATAATTGAAATTATACAACCTTGTTATATAAAATCCATTTCAGTGTTTAACTGTCCTTCCTGCTAGAAACCACTTAAGCCCAAATTCACAAAAGGATTCTATATTTAGAAGTTGGATTAAAGTGGGATTTGCAAATCCAGAACTGAGATCCTCAGACCCTCTGCCTAGCTGTCACCAACCTTAGAGGTACATCCCTTTTCCACATCAAAACTCCCCCGACACCCAAGACTTACATTTGTTCATACAGAGGAGAATCTCACTTTTGACAAAGCTGAGTGACTGAGCTGAAGCCAACCAACAGAGAAGACGGATGGGAGAATGGAGGGACTCAGTCCAGAGCACATAGTCTTGGCAACACCATCAGGTTGATTTTTGCAAACCTATAGCACCAACTGCCACCTTCCTTTAAAATAGAAAAGGATAGAGGGAGAAGAAAGAAGAGACATGGCACCCAGACATTCCCTTTCTTTCTACTTCAATCAGTAGGTGAAATACTTCAAATCAGAGCTTTTTTGCAATTTTCTTCTTCCAATTAGAAAAGCACTCACTGACCAAGGTGGTGAATCCCAGTGTTGTTCATCCACTTCCAGTTAACAGTCTGGATAATGACCATAATCCAAGTTATCTAAAACCCACAGCTAATTTTAGAATCACAGATAGAAAGCCCTTTTAAGAGACTATTGTAGAGGCTTTGCGAGTCACAAGGGGCCCAGAAACTGCTTTTGGGATCCCTGGTCTTGGGAAGCATTTCACCTTCGCAACCTGCAACAATGTCCATGGAACGGGTTGATGACTGTTAGAAATACAGAGCAACTTTAGATGGCAACTTTAATTTTTCTCCTGCCTCCCAGAGTTGTATAAAACAACGTTGTCTCCAGTGGATAGCCTCTAGCCCATCCATATTGGCAGGTTTGGGGCAGCTTGGTGATAACTGGCTGATCCTGAGACTCACGATCAAACCAGTCTGAAGATTAGAGGGTTTTGTCAATCCCTATTTCTGAGACATCTGGCTTCCCCAATGTGTTGCTTGATGTCTCTTGTTAAGGCTATAGATTTCCCTGCAGCAGCCAGACACCTAAACCCTTGGTGTTACAGCACACAGAGCTGTAGCAGATTTCTGACTCTGTGCATTAGCCCAGTCTGTGTTCTGTACGCTGTGTTAGAATGAAAGTTTCAGGAATAAAACCCGACCAAGAAAACTTCCAGACTATTTAATTACTAACAAAGATTATTCGGCAGATCAATTTCCAACCTGAAAGACAATACTAATATCTAAAAAAAATTACATTTCTCCAGGAACTCATGACTGGAGTGCCTTTATGAATGGAGACCACACCTAGTAGGTCACACTAAGTGTTATTTGGAATCTTTCAACACAGAGCACTTATTTCAACCATAGATCCACTATCGGCATTAAAGACCTAAGCATCACGTGAGGAATTAACACTATAAGCATAAAAATCATAACAGGTGCATAATAGGCACTTATGCAAAATGTTATGGACCTTTATCACACCCATAGATGACATTTATAATAACCATATACAGATAGCTACAGGTTTCACAGGCAGTACACTTTTTATTTCAGATTCAGCTTCCTAGAAAGCTTTTAGTTGCACCCACAAATAAACCCATGTCACCCTCCTGTTTTCAGAGACCATAGAAATTAACCAAATAAAGTGTTTATCTTAAATATATTTCTGCTGATTTTAGGCTCTGTAACTTTTCTCCCAACATTATTAAATATCAGATATAAGTAGCTTGCTTCAACTAGCTTTAAACTTCAACCAAGTTTTAAATCAATGCAAACATAGATTTTTCCATTTTACTTTGTTAACCATATTATATACCACTTTTCTATACCAGTTCATCACTAATTGTGCAAAATCAACACTTGACAGTCCAGACAGTAAAAAATATTAAAGTAACCAAACTAAATATTTCTCTAGTTTCTTGCTTTTTCTATGGAAAATTATTGGTCTAGCAGAGGAGGAAGAAAAAAAAAAAAGAAAAAAAGCCTTTGTCATATTGCTACAATGCAATAAAAGCAGGATCAGTATCTAAAGCTCACAAACAACCTTAGTTTAAAAAAAAAAATCAAACCAAAATAGCTTTCATTTTGGTTGCCACTAAAGCTTGAACAGTGGGCAGCAAGCTGATCAATGTGTCTTGAGACAACAGAGAGTATTTCCCTCCTTCTTATTCACTTTGTCTTAAGTTATAAGGATGCACCAGCTTAGGGAGAATCACTACAGCAACTAAGCAATGAAAAAAAATCAACTGAAAAAAATCCCTCACCACTGCAAACGGCAATCATTGACATGACTGGTTGGGTATGGGTCATCTGCCCAGGACTCTACCGGGCTTGGGCTCAGCTAAGGAAGCAAAAAAATAAAATCAACTTCCCCATCCAGAAACTTTTGTCAACTCACATAAAAACCATCCCTGTTCTCTCACTGAGCTTTTAAGTTGAGGGGTTTTGGATTCTCCCAAATCTCTGCAGCTGCTGTTTTCCAGGAAGGAAATATACCCACCCAAAACTGTCAACAGCTGAAGGGGGGGTTCAAGGGCTGCCAGCACTGAGGACAAATCCTAGAGATGCACCATGGAAGTACCTGTCCCCGGGAAAAACGAAGCCATGAGCAAAAGGCTGACGCTGCAGCAGAGGCAGTTACAGCAGCCTGGCCTCAGCTCTGCCCTGGTCTCATGGAGAGAATTTACTCAGCTCAATGGCCCCAGCTTTGCCCTCTTTCCTCACCTCTGTGGAAAATAAAAGCAGTCGCTAATTACCTGCAAAAAGATAGAGGGAGACGCAAGAGTTGAAAACTACCTTTTAAACACAGACTTAAAGGAAAGGGCAAGCTATTAGCAGCACAGCTTGAAGACCCATATAGCAAATTAGACAATTACACATCTTTCCTGGACAATTGCTCCTGATTTCTGCAGCCTCTAAGTTTGCCAATTAAAACCAAACACAAAAAAAAAACCCAAAAACAACCCAACAAAAAAACTTCAAACGCTGATCTACCTTCATCACTGGCAAGAAAACAAAGCATTCCTGTTTTCCAGCATTTCTGGCAGGAAAACTCCAGGACTTCTGTTTGGAGTTTTCTCAAGCCACCAAGAGGAGAGCACTTGGGGTTTTACCTCTTGTCGGGGTTTTACCACTTGTCGGGGTTTTACCACTTGCTGCCAGCATTTTCCAGAACACCAAATAGCAAGGAAACCGTCAGGGTTCAAACAAGGCTTGCAGTACAGCTTGAGGAAGGTCCCCGCTGAGCAGGAGCAAGGAGCACCGAGCAGGTGTGGGAATAGAGACACATCAAAATGGGGAGGAGGTAAAACTGGAGCTGGCCCCATAACATCAGGGCACGAGCTGACAACTACTTGCAGCCACTCTCTCAGCAGCAGATGGCTTTGAAACAGATGGGTGTGGAGACAGGAAAATACCCTGTGTGTATAAACCAGCGTGTAGGGAATTTGGGGCTGATTTCACTCAGTCAAGGCAGGAGTGTAACGTGTAGCACCAAGCAGCTCATCACCACTATGAAGACCTCAGTGCCCTTCTTCTTTCCCAGAAGCCTGTAGGAAAAGGAGCGATTTCTCATCTAAACACAGCTTTTGATAGTGCCAACATCATTATTTCCTAGTGGTTCACAACTATGAAATGTGGCGTGTTTCCAAGACAGGCACATGAGAGTTGAGAAAACCTGAGAAAAGTGCAGAAAGGAATAATATAAAATGTAGAAGAAGAGAGAGCAAACATGACATGATGAGAGAGAAAAGAGTACAGAAGGGCACGTATAGGTGGGGAAGAGGAAACAGGTCTAGAAAGCAATTATTGTAAAGGTGAGGGAGCAACATTAGGATCAGGAAGCCCATAAATGTACTTACTGGAAAATTAATAAAGAAAATGGAGTCATGCCAAGAAAATTAAAAGGCTTTAAACAGCAACTGAGAATGAGGAGTCTGCCAAGCTATATTGATAAAATATTAGACATATTCCACCAGTGTATGTCAAACTTATTCAACAAAAACTATTTGCTGCCATACCTGGTCAGGTACTCTCCAGCAAAAATATTGTTCAAACATACATTAAGGAAATTAACCCAACAATCTACCCAGCTACTGTTTTTCTAGTTACATCACCCATTCCAAAATGAAGCTGCACTGTTGTTAAATTTGTTAAGGGGAATTAGTGTTATCTGTGGCCAGGAGAGTTTATCCCTTTGTAGCTGATGTACATGTGGGTCCTACCTATAGGAATAAGAACAGGAAGCTGGCAGCACTACAATTAACTACCTTACCCAGCGAAGAGCATATGACCTGCTTTTTCTTTATGTTAGGAAAGAATAGGTAATTTTCCTCTAGTGTAGAAGGACTGGTCCTTTGCCTAGTGTTAACTTTTGACACCCAGATTATCATAATTAAACTCCTTTGGTGCCAAATTCAAAGTTACAGTTACCGGCAGGTAATTTACCTTTCATCTGTTTAAATACACCAGGGATTTGTCAGATTAGCTTTATCCCTGTTATTGGAAGGGCATGTGATGATGTTATTTTCACTTCAGTATGTATTCAAATCAACGTTCAGTACTGCTAAAAGGCAACATCTTTTCTTCCTCATACCATGTTTTTCATCCCAAAAGATATTATGAATGAAGTACTATTTTAGAAACTGAAGAGATACATTCAAATTAAGTTTAGACACAAAGTAAACTATCAAATATTAGGAAAACATCCCATTTAATGCTGTCCACACCTCTGGCGTACGTATGGTACAATACAATCTTTAATAACACAATTGCACAGGAAGTCCCCACGTGACCCTTCTTTCAACCAGTGCACAAGCTGGACAGTGCTCTGGGACTGAATTAGTTATTCAATATTTCTTTTTATCCTCATCATTCAAAAGGTAGCCTCACCTTATTCACTGCACCACATCCAGACCCTGCTCTGAATACATAAATATTCATTTCCTCAAGGGCTTTTCTGTGATACTCATCACTACAGTATCTGATCTCTCACAAATATCAATTAACTTATCTTTCAACCCTGGAAGAAAAGCTAATAATACTTTCCTCACTGTGCAGTTGGAGAAAGGGGAACAAACACCCCTTTACCAGAGCAAAGTCAGGAGCAAAGACAAGTTTAGAACTGCAGGTCCCCAGATGTCCAAATCTGGGGGCAAGGAGAGAGAAAGTGCACGTGTATATATTTGGGGAGCTGAGAAAGTGGGTGGGGAAAGCCTGAATTTACATGTGCAAATTGGGAGTTGAAGTTATCTTCACAGTTAGTTTTGTCTTTTTTTTAATCAGAAAGTTGCTGTTACAAAAAACCCAATCAACCAAATTTAAAAAAACCCACACTAAACCTAACTATTATAACAAGCTTCCAACTGTCAACCCAGTATCACAGGCCACATATATTCTTGAAGATTTTTTTTTTACCTCAAAATGCTATTATGAAGTCCTATCGAATGTACAGACGTCTGTACACATTTAACCCTAACTCTGAGCAACTCAAAGTCATTTTAACCTTTACAGGACAGATGCTCAGCATAGAACTCTTCTGCCTTCCCTACTTTAGTATCATGAAGTAAAGACAAAGTGGGCTTAACTATCCAGATGACATCTTTGAAGTGTTCATTTTTCAGGGAGAAAAAACTTGAGAAAGCTGGGATATATATTGACTCTGGTGACCTTGCCACCTACCGAGGTGACTTTTCACAAAGAACAATTTGCCCCAATGACAAATAACTTATTTCTGACCACCTCAAATGGATAAAAATGGCCACAGCACCCTAAAATGACTAAAAAGGCTGTCCCGAGTCTTGCACCAAGCACACACAGACACTCCTGTACACTCCAGAGATATTCCATAAAGGCAATGCATTACACATAGTAAAGATCACTGGGGAAACAAACAAACCAACTCCATCCCACAGAGCCCAAGTGATGGACGCTTTCCCTAGCACAAGCCTAGCTGATTTCTACACTCTCAAACTTACTGACTCACACAGGGCAAGAATGAAATCTCGAGAATTAGTTCCTCTGACGAACAGCTCAGCTTTCCATCACCCTGACATGAAGTGCAATATCTGCTCTAAAAAGCCCAAATGCTTTGTGATGGAGAGAGAGGAGGGAGGAGGAGGAGATGCATCACTCAAGTAGTGATGGCTGGGGACATTTTTCTAGCAGAGACCCAGCGAAGGCATTATGTCTTCACAGGGTGCTGAAAAACATTGCTTTCAGCAACCATACAGAAGCTTCCACCGCATTTTTCTCCATCCCAGCGAAACTGTGTGTGCATAACTATGTGATTTCCTCGTGCAGGTATGCCCATGAGGAGCTCTGGTGGCATTACTAAAGGGTCTTCTTCCCCCCTGTGCCCTAACAGACACATTTTAGCTGTTGTCCCACAATAGCACAGGTGGGATGGTCACTTGAGAGCCCTCTGAATCAGCACCCCAGGCAGCAGGGCCAAATTGTGCTCAGAAGTACATGAGAACTGCTGAAGTCCTACAGTGGCAGAACTGGGCTTCAAAAAACTGGATCAAAGCACACAATGGTCACCACCAAAACTTTCAGCAGGCACCAGATCAGACCTGGAGCATTTTCTCCCTCCCTTTCACAAAGAGCATCCCAAGGTCTGACCTTAGGGACCATCAACCCCTTAACTTGCAGCCATGGGGTTTTTTTACAGCAGCAGCAGCTATGAAGTTTTAGAGACCTACGTTTTTTGTTTCCTCTAGGAATATGTTTTCTACCTAAACAGCTTGGGTAATTAGAGTGCTTTTTTACCCAAGTGAAGTATTAAATTTCTCTCCCATTTCCCCACTCATCTCCATCTACCAGATTTAAATGTATTTCCAGGGCAGTTCTCATACAGCTCTAGCACTTTCTACTCCACTTGTTCAGCAAATACTGCTCAGCCAACTTGCTCATGCTGCTTTATAGCTTGCTGTGGTCATTCATTCTCAGCTGAACTGTGCATTCAAGATTAACACAAGGTAGGTGTTCTGCTTTAAAGCCCAGAATCACTCACAGAAATCCGCTGGACCTGCTAGACTGTCCTTTCAAATCAAGTACTCTGCAGCAGGGCTCCTCCAGCAGCACTCCATCCTCCTCTACTCCCACTTCCAGGGAGGCAGACATCCCTCTGGGTCCAGGATTTATATTTTTTTTTAATTAAGACAAACAGCATCATCTATATGACCACACCTGGTTTAAAATATCCCCTCCAATTGCCAAATACATAGCTAGCCTCTCATCCATCCCCACTCTCCCCACTGATGAGGTGCAGGGCACACAGCCTTTTCTCCTCTCCCATGAGGATGATGCTAGCAGCTCCTGTGTCCTTCCCTTCTATCTTAAGACAGGACATTCAGTCTCCTTTTCCCTCACCATCAGAAGCCAGGCGCCAAGTAGGCAACTTCCTTTCAACTTTCCCACTGCCACACACTAAAAAAAAAAAAAAAATTGTCAACCACATTTTTGTGGTTTTTACTGGAGAAAACAGTATCAGTTATGCATGACCCAAGCACATCAACCATCAGATTTCACCATACTGAAATGTCTTGTCAGCTTGTTAGTTGGGATTTTATTTTGCTTTTTCTCATAGAATAGAAAAAATTTTGCTAGCAATTGCCCATGTTGAAATGTTAGATTTTTTTTTTCTTCCTTTCAGCAAATAGACAACTCCTCCTCTCCTTGGAAGGTTTCTAATTAAAAGTTAGGTTTCTCTCACTCCAGAGGCTGGAGTTTAAGTGTGTATGATTCTCTTTCCTTTTCGAAAGTACCATAAATTATAAATAACTGACTAGTCTTTCACGTCTCTAATGCACAAAACCCAATATACTTTCTCCAGTTTTTCGAACTTTGCTGTCAGAGGGACTTTTTATATTTGGGCTGGGAGAAGACAGGCTGCTCAGGAAATCTGATGAAACCCCAAGACTGAAGATGTTGTGTCCCTTACCTACAGGAAGTACATTATGAAGGCAGCTGCAAGGCAATCAAAAGTTACTACACAGTATGGGCTCCTTCAAATGACTTTCCTCGTGATATGGTACAGTTTCTTTGAGCACAAGGTAATACAGTGTTCATGCTAGCTTAGTCCTAGGTATATCTGAAGCAAATACTGTCAATCATTTCAGACTGTGCTGAACTGAATGTAATATTTTCAATATGGTGTTTACCATTTTCCAGGGAAGGTAAAGCCAAGAGAGCCAATGCATTTTACTGAGTAGTACATTAGATTCCCCTTGAACTATACCGTGAATATGAAAGACATGGCTAACTACACTCTGGTCATTAAGAATCTGTTTCTGTATTGTACTAAGCATCTTGTCACCAAGGATTGTCATTAAGGGGTCAGTCCCTTATTTTAAAAAGAAAGGCTAAAAAAAATAAAGAAAGAAAACCAAGGAATGAAAATAAAATAAAAGCTACAACATCATCAGGGTTTAGATCCTGAAACTACTGCTGCCATCATAAAAAATCTCACCAGCGCATGTTGCAATGAGGTTGTTGCTTACAGCAGGCTATCTCCCAGCCCTACACCATCCCTGTATCAGAGCAATTTAGTAGGGGTAGGTAAATCATAAAACCACAGAATGGTTTGGGTTGGAAAGGACCTTAAAGCTCATCCAGTCCCACCCCCCTGCCATGGGCAGAGACACCTCCCACTAGCCCAGGTTGCTCAAAGCCTCATCCAGCCTGGCCTTGAACACCTCCAGGGATAAGGCATCCACAGCTTCTCTGGGCAACCTGGGCCACTGCCTCACTGTGAAAAATTTCTTCCTATAAAGAAATGAGCTACAGCCTTTAACTCTGGACTCAAACTGAGAAGCAGCAATTGGATGTAAATATGTATTGACAGAAATGACTGGTCAGTGAGTGCTCAGCGAGGGAAAGCACTCATAACTGCAGGTGGTTCATCTTAACGCCTCCTCTCTTTGCAACACCCAACTGGCAGTCCCATGAGAGCAATCTCCCTCAGGGGATTTCAGCACTTCTGTGTCCGGCAGTGATCAAAACAACAAGCAGCACAGGCAGAGGGGCTGTGGGAGTCACATCCTCTCCGGTGCTTCAGCTTCCTCAGGACTCCTCACATCCATCCATGCCCCCACAACCCACTTCCAAGCCTTTTTCCTGACACTGCCTTGAAGGGATGCTCTATACTGCCCTGCCTGCCTAACCCGGGCTCATGTCTGAGACATCCACCTTCTCCAGTATCCCTCCATTATGCCTTGATGGCAAGAGACAGGTTTGCACTCTCCTCCCTGGTACCAGTTCCCTGCCACACCCCCTCCTCCACTGCCCTTCACACCCAGACTTGTATTTCCCTATACACCACAACTGGGAATCCACAAACTCCTTTTAACCAAGGTCAAGGACTTGGAAGCCACCATTTGGGGCAAAGGAGATTCTCTTTCCCTCTATTCTACATTCCCCACTCCCTTCTTCCTCATCCTGTCCTTCCCCTGCCACCCTACAAGCCTGTCCAGGCAGCAGGTTCTCTCCATCCTCAGCTTCCACACCAGTCCTCCCCCTTACCCTTCTTGCTCTGGGGAGAAGTTGCTCAAAAAACCCTGACACATGATGAAAGAGTGACTTTGCTCATCTGGGAGGCTTACACTCAACATATTTTTTTATGGTGCTTAAAATACACTAAAAATTATTTGTAGAGTAGCTACAGCAGCTATAATAGTTGGACATTGTCAGCTCTCAGATCCCCGACAGCGATGGGACCTAAAGCCTTGATTTGGCAAGAATCCCTCCTTTCATTTAACAGATGGCAAAACTTTAGCTACAACTTGCTTGAAATTTAGTGGTTTTTAAAGAGACAGAAGAAAGACAAACTAGATTTTGTTTAAATCCACTTTGTGTTTTCTGCCTTCTTTTCAGGTTTGTTCCTAGATAAGATGTGAACTCTGTAACAGAAGTGAATGTACTACTATCAGAAAAATCTGCTCCTGCCCCATGAACACCCAAAGAGCAGATTTTCCCTACCCTTCAGGTGCACGCCTTATTTTGCTTTAAGTAAAAGTCAGGTTATCTCAGCTCCCCAGTCTAAAACTGCTCAAGTTACCTGGTTATTTTACTTGAAAGTGCCTTCAAACTGCCCTGCCATGGCTGGTAGCAAAGCCATCTTACACAACCCACACTAGGTGATCCTGGAAGAGAAGAGCCTTCTACAGCCAAAGATGTTAAGCTATCTTTTTGACACTGCCCTTTTTCTAAACTGAACAATCTTTTTGGTTTTACTTTTGTTTTTTTATTGGAAGTAACAGCCACCCAGCACCACATACCAACCTTTGAGATGACCTGATCTTGAATTCACTCTAAAGGGTTTTACTTCTGCTCCGCCTGCCCTCCCTTTTCCTTTTCATGACAAGGATTTTTAGGGGGAGAATTGTTCTGACAATATATCAGTTCCCATCCATGGGAAGTTGCAACAACCTCTGCCTCTTCCCTCAAAGATCTGCAGTTTGTACACTTTGCTCTTCTATTCAGCTCACTGACTTACCTCCCTTATCTTCAATCTATAATTAGCAGAGATTAAGAGAGCTGATATTTTAGAAAAGGAAATAAACAAAAGGGATCAGGGATGAGTTGAAGGGTAGGGGGGAAAAAAGTCAAGACTCGTCACAGTTTCTGACTTGAGAAGGTCATCCCGAGGAAGAGAAAGAGCAAAATCGATGAATTTTGGCTCAGCAGTGATGGGAGTCAATCCACCAGGCAAACCGACGGCAGTCAGTCAGGTTCTCACAGACACCACCTGTCCCTGCCAGCAAAATGTCACATTTCTGAATTCATTTCCATAGCAAGACAGCACTCCCCCTGGGGCAGCATTTAACAGTTCCACAGATGTGAGAGCAACCTACTCAACAGTGAGAGAAGAGGCGGCTCTTCCTCCCCATCAACTGAGGCAACCAGTATCTCGCAGGAACGGAGGTATGGACCACATCCAGAGACACACTTTTTCCAGCATTTGCTTTCTTTAAGCTGGGGTCCCTAAATCAAGATTCACTGAAGGAATACCTAATTATCCTATTTGCATATCACAAACCAGAGCAAAATTTTGCACCTGTATCTCTCTCACCCCAGAGACTAACTTCCCCAGCTGCATCAAATCCCTCAAGGAGGAAGGTGACAGCGTTGACCTCAACTAGCTACATCAAAGTAAAAATTTAGCCTGTACTCACTATAATTCTAACTGTCTTTATTGTAGCAGAGTCTTGTCAAGATAAGGCTGATCCCCTTCAGTTTATTCAGAGTGCACACTTTTAGTGATTGTCATTCATCACTGAACATAGCAGTGACAAACTTCCCTGAAGTTCTCTGCTCTCCACACCAAAACAAGCGCTTATCTTTCCAGCACAACAAGGGGAAGAATGCTGTATTCTTCTCCTCCCTTCTACCTTCCATCTGTCACTGGAGTATCATCAGGGTGATTTTCAATACAAGACAGTGTCACCAAAATCTCCAGAAGTGGCAAATTCCAGCCCAGAAATACTTTCAGGATTTTTATTTTAAATGTTTTTAACTGGCAGTGCAACAGTCTGGACTGAGGCATGGGAGAGCAGCTCTTCCAGTTGCACACTGAACTTCAATTTTATCCATTTAGGCATGCATTTGAGACAGTTTACAAGTTTAAGATGTCAAGCTAGGTGCAGGAGGGCAGAATCCTACACTTACAACTTGGGAGGCACAAGTTTAAAATTAAATACATGCCAAAGTTTTGATTTATCAGAGCACTTGTTCCAAATTCTCAAAATATTTCATACTTCTCCACTTCTTCAAAGGTATAATTCCACCACTTGGGTTCTTCTGACATCCTCAGAAACCATCATTTACCAGCTGTCCAACTCCACAGGTTGTGCAGTTCCAGCAGCCCCCAAGTTCATAGGCACCAGTCAGTGAAAAAACAACAGAGGTGGGGCAGGGATGCCAGCCAACTCCCAGGTGCAGGAGGTTATTACCAGTGGAGAAGGGTTTTAGTAAAGCCACTTAACACTACATCTTTCAAAACAGCCACACACATCCCTCCTGTTGACTCTGCTGCAGGATGTCCGAAGAGAAACAGATGAACTGATGGGAGGGTAACACCCTAAACGGCCCCAGTCAGCTTTGTCAGAACTGGTTTGACTGGTGTCACCACCCGCTAGTGAGAGACAGGGACAGGCTGGCTGAAGTTTTGACCCCAAAGATCCTCAAAGCAGGACTGACAGACTAGGGATGGGAGCCCACCTGCACAAGAGCTCCAAGATCACCCCAAAAATCTGATACATCCCAAGGGAGAGACACCTGGCCGAACAGTGTGCTTACACCCAGTGGTCTGAAAGGCAGGATCGTGCTACAAGGACATGTGCTCAGAGGTGCAGGGTTCACCGTGAAGCTAATGCTGAGCCTTCAGATTCTCAGTCTTTACATATATACAGAAATATAGCCAGATGGATAGTTGTAACAAAGTTATCATTTCACGGCAAGCTCTACCTTATCTCAGTGTCCTCATTTCAGAAATTCGTACAGAAACATACCGACAGCTCACAATCTTGCAAGCATTTTAATCCTTTGGTAAAAGGTCTTTGATGACAAATAGTGCTAACTGTTTAACAGCACTAGATATGCAAACAAATCGTCACACTTTCTAGTGTGAGACAGTGTTTAGCAGATTCTTCATCTTTAAACTTATATTGCTATTACACTTATAATATCCTTGCATGCCATTTCAGGCTTTTTGTGGCCTTTTTTTTTAATCTTCTTTAAAATTAATATATATTAATTTGGAATTCACAGTCACTGTATGTATTAACCCAGTTGGTAGAATAATTGTAAGGTACTTTGTCTTAATTACAGCACCATGATAGAGAGCAGTTAAATACCCATATAATTTTATATTGTTGCCCTGAAGGCTCTTACTTAAAGTCAGCCTTTTCTTTTCTTTTCCTATTTTTTTAAGCAAGACTTAATTTGTAAGTGTTAAGAAAGTAGGGAAAATTACTTCACCCTAGTTCCTTTTATTCTCACTTTTGAAGATTAATATAAATGAGTATAGAAAAGTGTCTCTCTAGTTAATTATGCTTTAGGGAACTTTATTCTCTCCTCCCTCCCCCAAATTCTATTTTAAGGCTTAGTCTCATCCTCTTCTTCATTAAGAAACATTAGGAAACAGCCAACTGTATCACATAGCAGCTGATTTCTTCCTTTCATGCACATCCCCAGCTCACCCTCTTTGCACTGTGCAACTCAAAGACAATTCAAGTTGAAACAGGTCCCTTTGAAAACAAAACTGAAGGGTACTTATAGCATGATACCCCCTGTCTTCACCTTCTCGTGTAGAAAAAGCAAAAGACAACCCACATCTCCAGTGGCTACAGTAGCTTTCCTTGTGCTTCTCCTCCCCCACCAAGACTAGTCCAGAAACTATTTTGTTCTGTCCAGCCTGAGACAGGTAACAGAGCCAAGCTCCAGTTTTCAAATAGACCCTTGTACTCACAACATTTTATACAGATTCAGGAGAAAATCCCTAATCAGATAGTATCATCAGTCCTGAGCATTTAACAAACCAGAATTCACACCTCTTTCTTCATCTAGCACCTTTACAACCCTTGTGTGGTTGCACTCCTCCGTCTTTGACAACACAAGTTTGGATAAGAAGAAGCCCCCATCTTATCAGAGAGCGCTTCTGACACCCTGTGTGAGAACAAAGTCAAAAGCAAAGGAACCATAAAGAAATACTAAAACCATTCTATGATTCTACAATATAATATAATAGGAGGTCAAAGGGGCTCCTATCACACCACCACTCAAGCACAGAGTTGGAGGCACTGGTTTCCAGCCATCGCCTCCTCATGTTGGAATACTTTGGGCCAGTTAATACTGTGGACAGATATCTCATCAGCCAACAGCAGCAGAGGCAGTGACAACTTCACACCTTTCTCCTGCTACAACCCACAAAACAGTGCTGGTGGCACAACCAATGGATCAGCATGGCATGCCATGGATGCAGGTTTGGGCAGGAGCAACGGGAAAGCCTCCAGCCAGTACTGCAACCAGCCAGTTAGTCTTTGTTCTGTCAGCTGGCATAGCTGGGTGAGATATCTCTGTTGTCCAAGATATGTTTTAAATTTTTTTAAATGGGGTTTTTTTCAGTGTTCGTGGATTACACAGTGGTTTCTTGCACTTTTAATTTGCAAAATGCATTAATGTGTGGGAGGTTTTGAGCTTCTTTTCACTTCATTGCTCTCTATTTTACTGCTAAAAATGGGTCAGAAATCTAAGAAGCTAAAAATCTAACATTTAACCTGACTAAAGGAAACCAGATTTCTTTGCTGTTGTTTCTTTTTTTTAATTTTTATAAACATGCTATTTACACAAGGAAGAGTATAAGCCAAAAAAAACACACAGGAGGGATTGTTTTGGGTGAACCCATCATTCTTTGTGACTATACAAAAGCAAAATTGGTTAGGCCATTGGCCAGGTGTGTCAAGAATAAAAATTTGCTCTGTATAATGGCTAATTCTGTTAATACAGCAATAAAGAGTTGTTTCCACTGAGCCAGTAGAACAAAGCTATCTCCAGAGTCACAAGCACATCCTCTCTGTTTTCTCCACTACAGACTTTCCGCCTGCAGCCTCTTTGTGCTCCCTCCACACTTGTTTAAAATTATTGCGGAAAACCAAAGAAACCACATACACACACATTTCCATGCTTGACTTCACAGTCTCCTGTCAGTTTATAATAAAGTGGCATTTCTCTGTGATATTGGATGACATGAAAGATAGAATGGCAATTTACTAAAACAAATAGTCCAGCAATTGATCCGCAGCAGCTGTTAAACTCCTAAGCCAGGAAGAGCTTCAGTGAGTTATCAGCCCATTGAACGCTGCAGACGCAAGCCACTGCTTCCATCTGCAACACAGACCTGTCAAGGTAACATGCAAGTCTTGCTAAGTCAGTGGCAAAGCTCCCGGTGACCTCCTTATAGGATTCAAAAAAGATACCCGAGCTCTCAAGTATCTCAAGAGACAAAGCTGAAGAGTGGATAGGGACCCTCAAATTCTTAAAGGCATGAAGAGAGGAAGAGCAGCCAACACCAGAGGAAGGATACTGGACATTAGTCTCATCTGCTAAGTCAAACCCTACCATTGTATCTCCGTAAAGCACACTGCACAGTGACAGTTTCTAGCAGCAGCAAGTGACTTCACAGCATCTGCACGGAATGGGAGAATATAGTTTAAAGGAAGATCTTGTCCATTTTGAAATTCCCAAGACCAGTGGGTTTTCCTTCCTAAGATACTGACTACGCTGTTTAAAGGAGAAAGGTTTTGGTTGGGTGGGTGTTTAACCAGTATAGATGGATATCTATTTCTTAAAAAATTGCACCAGCCTAGCCACGATACTAATTTTTAAAGTTTTTTCCGAAGATGAATATTTTTCTATACCTATAGTAGAATTCACCTTTCTTAGGAGGTAGTTCAGCACTTTGCTTTTCTTTAATGGGTTATTAAGCTCATTGACATTCCAAGAGACTATTTTCAAATATTCTTAGTCTGCATTATGTGGTGGAATTAAGGAGATATCTATTAAAACCAAGGCTTGCCTTATTTTCTTTAATTGTCTAAGGTGATCTCAAACACCAAGAAATAGAAGGCACTTGTATCAACTGCTCCAGTGAAGCAAGAAAAGGGGAGAAGAGGCTTTAAAACTTTCTTTCTAGAGTTCTATGTGTTTCTTCAACTAGTCAACCCTGCAGATGTCCCACTGATGGCAGTTATGAGTCATATTACACGCCTACCTCAAGCCAGCACTTTTGTCTCTTGCCTACCACCCTTTTCAGAGATTTATTCAAGGCTACCTTGGCCTACCTGTTGCACATGAAAAGAAGCAGAAGCTAGTTTCAGTGAGAAATAATTTTAATATCGAGAAGAAAAAATTAAAATGCTTGGACATAGCACAGACCTCTGTTACTATATTCTTTCAACTAGCCATTCCCCTGCCATCCTAAATCTCCAAGAAGTAAATAAGCAAATCACTGTATTTAGCTGCCAGGTTACAGCCCCAAATACTTTAGGAGCTGTACGAACTACATAAAAATAATGTTGAATCCTGGAGAATTTAAAAAAAATAAATAATTGGCAACTCACTGTGTCTGATAGAGGTACTCTCTCATTCTTCTGAAGAGTTTTGAGCAGGGCTTCAGCCACTAAAATACTGGGATCTTGCCCATGTGAGTTACACAAACCACTTATAGTCAAAGGGAAAACCCAAGTACCTGCAGATATCAAGACATTTTTACCTAGTAGAAGCATCTGAGACGGATCACATTAATTACTTTCTGGAAACACTCCTTTCTCCTTGTTTACCTTCGAGCCAAGATGTCCTTCTTTGGTCATCTAAAAGGCCATGACTCAGTGTAGGACTCATGGACTCCATCCGCACTCTACTGGTTTAAATAACCTATCCTTCATCCTTCTGAGATATACGACGTTATTCAACTACAGAATGATATTCTATTAGAAACTTAACAAATGGTTTAGTACAGCAGTTACCCGCTTTATTTTACAGACCTTAGGCAAACCAATAGTAAATGTCTACAGCTCAGCTCTGGGCCTCTCACCTGGGTTACAAAACCAGAATTGTTTTACTGCAGTGAGAGTCATGGTTTAGAAAATCAAGATCAGTATGAAGTTCTTCCTCTGATGGCTAAAAAATATAATTCAGTTAAAGTCAAAAAGCTAGTATTACTTATTCTTCTGATATTTTGCCAGATGTGTGCCTTTCATTCTTCATTTCAAAGAAAAACATATGTTCCACCAACTATCAGAGCAGACATAAGACTTTTCCTCCCTTGCATCCTTCCTTTCTCAAGTAAATCCTTAATCTACAACTTATACTCATGGGAGTGAGCAGCACAGCTGGAAGGAGTTTAACCAGGAAACTAGATAAATCAGTCTCTGGACAAATATGGTTTCCATATGTTTATAAAACCATCCTCCCAGAAGGAGTAAGTTCACACATTACACATGGAGAAACCCTGACTGTCACAGAGGGTACATGGAGGAATTCTTGTGCTGGAATAGGACCATCATTGCTTCCAACAATTTATCATCAAGAGCTTTTGGAAAGTGTTGAAAGGAGTTCTCTTGGGTCCTGTTTCAACACAGCACTAAAATACATTAACTTAAGCTTTTGGATTGCTATATTTGGGCTTCTACATCAGTATCAGGCTCTGCTGCAAATATTTAAACTGATTTGCAACGAGAGCACCTTGCTTCTTTGGGATGCAAACTAAGAACCATGTTATATTCTTTAAATGTCTTCTGGAACTTAGTTCAGCAAACAGCATCAAGGATGGAGAAGCTGCAAAACCAGCATTAGAGCTCAAGGTGATCTGGCCAATGCGGATAAAGTGATCTGGAAACAGCGAATGTAATTCAGCCAAAACAAGCATTACCCAGGAGTATATGGGATGGAGAATGACTGTCTCAGTGCACCAGCTCTCTAGAAAGGGAAATGAGGATTACAGCACGCCACAAGCTGAACTTGACAACATCCATTCTGTTCCTGAAAAAGAGAATGCATTCAGCTGGACTTGCAAACAGAAATACAGCCTGAAAAACAGAAAACTGTCCTCTTGCTCAGTGCTAAAAAGGCTTCTTCTGTGTTTGGGCATCATATTGCAAGAAGGTGAAGACAGTTCACATGAGAAGCAAAAAAAGATCTGTAAACCGCAAAGCCTGCTTTCTAAGGAAAGCCCACAGGAACTGGAGCTGTCCAGAGTAAGGAAGGGAAGGCTGAAAGCTAATAGCTTTCCGGTAGATTAAAGAGTGCTGCAAAGAAGAAGAAAATAAATTNAACATCAAGAGTTTTGATCAACCTGAATCTCTCTTGCTGTCAAATTCAGAACAATATTCCCATCAGTAGGGAGCAGAAAACATTGAAGAGATTTCCTGGGGACATTGGCAGAACCACCACTGGAGGAGTTTTTGACAACAGGCCTGACAAACATCTTTAAAGAAGATTCAGGCATTGCTGGTTTGCCTCAGGGGCAGAAGCATGAACTACGAAATTTTTCAAGGTCTTTTTTAAGGCTGTCACCTTCTAAATACCAAACACATGGACACATAATGAGTAGAACCAGCTGCAATGCAGCAATTAATTTGCTAAAGTTGGTACAAAATGTCATCCAGAGTTTGCAGCAAGCTGTTCAAAGCCCAGGCAAAACTGTACGTTGTTAAATCTCTTGCCACTGGCCCCAGTTTCCTTAGGCTAGCCCATATACTGAGCCATGGCTGTGAAGGTTTAGGGCAGACAGATGTTGCAAATTATTTGCCTGCATTTTCTAACCTTGGAGAAGGCTGTACATAAGACAATTATTATTCATACCCCTCCATTCACACTATCAGGCACAGGACACATACCCTTACAAGCACCAGACAGGAATGAAGCCAGGCTCTTCTGTTTTCCTAAAGCAGGCTTATAAACCTGGGGAACGCAAAGGAACAAGCAAGCACTCTGGATGAGAGCCTAACAAATGAACAGACTGGAGCTTTCAAACTGTAAGTAACATTGAAGAATTTCTTTGCCATTGATGCAGATCCCTGGTGGACAGTCTGCTGACACTTTGAAAAGAATGAGTTACAATTATTAATTCATCATGGAGTGCTGACACTTTGCTAGGTGGTTTCTTGGTTTTCATTTAGCAGCATACATGGATTTGGAAGCAATGGTGAAGCAAGGAGCTACTCAGGATGGAGGAGGACAGGAGTGTCTCAGAAACAAGGCTCACAGTCTCATGAGGGAAAGTTTATCTGGGCTGGTTTGTTTTTGGAGACAGCACATTACTTAATTTCCTAGTTTTGGGGAAAATGCAGGGGCCATCACCCCTTCTGAATCCCGTCATCTCCGCCTCCCAGATCAGTATGGTTTTCTATTTCATGTGGGTCTGCAGTAGTATTTGAAAAAGAAGTGGTTGACTCTGTCCAAGTTATCAAACATAAAATACATTAGGATCAGTGTGTAAGAGCTGAAGTCTTAAGCAAGATGATGAGCAAATAGAAAGGTGAATGGCTTCAAAAAGAATAGTACAGCCAGTCCTCCTGTGCCTTTCTCCCTCGTTCTCTCTTGCATGAGAAAGTAACACCTTGATGACAGGAGAGAGAACAGGATTTTCTGGATACTCCACACAGGAGGTGCAAGTGAAGACATTAATTTAACACAAACAAAACTTGTAATGATTTACAGAATTTCTTTGTTGAGGATTTTTAAGGGTCAAGATCCGGCATCACTGATGGTTAGAAAACAGCAACAAAAAACCAAGCAAACAAAACAGACGTCTTAAGTTTATCTAGTGGTACCCAACCTCCATTTTCAATCAGGAGCAACAGGTCCAGCTGATATTACAACCACCTCTTCTCTTATATACAATGGAGAAAAGAAAGCCCAGGACTGTGTCATGGGAGCTCCACAAAAACAAGGTGCAAGACCTCAGCTTTCACGATAGGAAACTCAGGATTTTTAATACAAAAAGCTATAAAATACTAATATTTTTTAAAAACCCCCAATAAATCTAGAAAAAGGCAGAAAGAACTTAAAGCCAGGAATTCTGAGGCTGGAAATGTAAGTGCTTCCCCTGCTCTCTGCTAACCTACATGATTGTTTGTGTCCAATTGTAAATGTTGGTTTTCATCTGAGCTGAAACTCATGGCTAGCTCAAAGCCTTCCTACTTAACACTAATGTTCAGAGGGGATACTTTGCACATATTCATCCTTGATACTGATGGTTGTTCATGGCATATGTCTGTGGGTCCACATTTAATCTTTATCATTCTTTTCATTGAAGGAATCAATTCTCTTTAATATTTTTATGGGTTTTAGTGGGTATTAATGAAGTGTGGGAAGGTCCTTCAGGGACCATACTCTT